>PPNO03000020.1:0-178121 GCA_003708185.3 Isabelozyma rhagii
GGGGGGGTCTAGGCCGGGTTACATAATAGGTAGATAAGGGCTAATTAGGGGATTGGCACCATTTTGAGGATATTCCTTTCTAAATCCAGCAACTTGATTTCTTCTGTGCATATATATAAACGGTTTATCTATTAACGTGCCAAGAGAGGGAACTGTGTCTCGACAATTCAGTAGTGGATAAGAACCTCACCCAGTTTCGGACACTTCATTCCGTCTCCTAGTTTGGGGGGATACTTACTAATCTCTCCAGTTTTGGAGATACAGGTACACCAGTCATCCTTGCTCGTAGCACTCAAGGCAAACGGTATATGAAGGCCGCACCCGGTCCACGTTATGTTGCTACAATTGGGGCAAGGCACCGGCTTGCACATAGTTAGTAGGGGTTATGGAGTGTGTGAGTCGTTGAGGCGGTTTGTTGTCGGCTTTTATATTGAGACGAAGAAGTGTGGCTACCAATTAGGTGATTGCAGACTGGATGTCTAGTTCGCTTTGGGATTATCCACTTCTGCATCCGCCTCTTCTTGCGCTTTAAGTTCTTGCTCGATATCGAGATTCTCTTGGATGTTCCATAACTGCGAGTACAACGACTTGGGGTCTTGGAGTAAGTGGTTGTGGCTACCTTCTTCTTGTACTTGACCCTTGTTTAATACGATGATCTTGTCACTGTCGGCGATTGTTCTCAACCGGTGGGCAATCGACACATTGGTATTATGCCCTTGTTTGAACACACTACGAATCGTCCGTAACAATGATTGTTCGGTATGGGTGTCCAATGCCGAGGTGGCCTCGTCGAAGAAGGTGATAGGGGCTTTCTTCAACAATAATCGAGCAATCGCTAATCTCTGTTTTTCACCTCCGGAAATCATCATGCCTCGTTCTCCCACAATGGTGTTGATGCCATCCGGTAAGTCTTTGATGAGTTGATCCAACTTCACCCTTTTGATCATGGTATCGATTTCTTCATTACTGGCTGCCAACCGGCCGTATCTCACGTTTTCAAGAATTGACTCGTTGAACAACGGCGTTTCTTGAGGAACAATCCCAATGCTCTTCCGTAATGATTCAATTGTGACTCGTGAAATGTCCTGGCCGTCAATTAAAATTCTTCCACTGGTGACATCGTAGAACCGAAACACTAATCGTAAGATTGTAGATTTACCACTACCTGAGGGCCCAACGATGGCCACCTTCTCTCCCGAGGGAATGGTGAAGCTGACATTGTTCAAAATCGGTCTATCCGGGTGGTAGCCAAAGGTGACATTTTCGAATCTGATCTCTCCAGGGTTGATGGGATTCAAAGCCAATGGTTTGGCATTGGGGTGGTCAGTGATCTTCACCTCGTAGTTTTGCAATTGAAATAAGTTCTCCATATCCAATAATGATTGTTTCAATTCTCGATAAACTGACCCCAAGAAATTCAATGGCACCGACAATTGGAATACCAATTGGTTTATCAACACCAAATCTCCAACGCTTAAACCTCCACTGGCAACCCCTTGACATCCCATGTACATCATGGCCGTTAAGGCACTGGTAAAGATGAAATTCTGGCCCGCATTCAAAAACGCCAACGAGGTAGCAACCTTGATGGAGGCATTCTGATACTTGGTCAAGGCGTTGTCGTACTTGGAGGTTTGGTATAATTCGTTATTGAAGTATTTCACCGATTCATAGTTGATCAATGAATCAAGGGCTACACTTGCTGCTTGATTATCGGCATTATTGGCTTGTCTTCTGAACCCGGTTCTCCAGGCGGTGGTTCTGATGGTGAACACGGAGTACGCCAACATCGTGGCCAACGTCACGGCTGCAAAAGAAAGTCCGTAGTTGTAGGTTAAGATTCCACACACCACCGAGATTTCAAACGTAATGGGAATGATATGGAACACCATGGCACTCAATACGTAACTGATACCTTTTGTACCTCGATCAATGGCCCGGGTTAAACCTCCAGTTTGGCGAGATAAGTGGAATTGAAGGTCCATATTCAATAAGTGAAGAAAGGTATTATGAGCCACTCTCTTGATGGCCGATTGACTTACGGATGCAAATACAGCATTTCTCAACTCTCCGAAAAGAACTGCCCCGAACCGTGCACCTCCATAGGCAAGTATTAAAGATGCAATAACAGTGGTTATGACACCAACTTCGCCGGTCCAGTCGATATTCATTTCGTCGATGATGGACTTGAAGAAAAATGGCACCTGGATATTCAACAACTTCGATCCAACCAACAACGACAATGCTATCACCACCCGGAACTTGAAACTGGGCTTGTTTTTGGGCCATATTGTCACCAACAAAGACCTGATCATTTTAACCTGGGAGGTGGATATTTGCTTGCCGAATAGATAGGTGGAGGAGTCCTTTTTGGACTTATTTTCATTGTTGAGCCGGCGGCATGTTGAATGGAATTGGCGTCTGAGCCCATAGCTGGGTGATTTGATGTTGGTGGCTTGCCATTTGATGGTGGTGGGTTTCCAGGACAATGATTGGATTATAGTGGTTCTGGGTGCTCTGGGTATGGATGCAATTGGTGTGGACGAGGGGAATCTCACCAAACCTCTAAATGCTGTTCGTAACATCAGAGATCAAGATGAATGTGGCCACAATGGGGGTTTTGGGATTATGGGAAGAAAGAGTGTAACTGGTAGTGATAAAAAGTGTGTAGAAAGTCAAGCGCGTGCAATTACGATTTATCTTTTCCATCTCTTTTCCATGAGTTAGACGAATCAACGCAATATTACTGCTGAAATGGCGGAAGCTTTACTAGTCTGGGCACTATAATCGGTTAAATTTTGTTAGGCCATTTGCAGAAATGGCGCTAATTTTGCTAATCTGCGCTATAACGTAGACCGGAACGGAGAGTGGCCATAGCGGATAAAAGCACGGACTAAGTCATAGAGCCGACAGAAGCGGTCACTTCACGGGAATGGCTTTTGTCTTTTGCAGCTGTCAGCAGCCTACAATTTCTTAATTATTACGTTCTATTAAGGCATATATAAGGCATTTACTTAGTTTTCGGCATTGGTCTTCTCAGACAATTGTGCTTGTTTGATCAAGTTGATTGGTGCATCCATTCTTGGTAACATGACTTCGATGGCTCTGATTCTTGTGTTTTCGTTGAAATCGGCATCGTTGAATAATTTGTCCAATTCCCCGGTGGTGGAGACTCTGATGTTTTCTGGGTTCTTAGCATTGAATAATTCTAACAATTTCAAGTTGTTCCATGGTTGGATATCATTATAAGTGGCATTTTCACCATGAATCAATCTTTCAATGGTGTAACCATCATTGTTCAATATGAAAAGATATGGAGTGGTTTCCCATTTACACATGGTGGAGATTTCTTGTACGGTTAATTGTAAGGAACCATCACCGACAAATAAGATAACTCTCTTCTTTGGATCAATTTCTTGAGCAGCCATAACTGCACCTAAAGTGGCACCAACAGTGAAACCAATGGATCCCCACAACACTTGCGAGATACCAATGGTGTTATTTGGGAATCTGGATTGTACAATACCGAAGGCAGAAGTACCGGTTTCGGTGATGATGATATCACCTTCTCTGAACCAAGAAGAAACTTTGGTCCATAACCATTCTTGAGTCAATGGGGTATCTTTTGGAGCTGGAGTGTTCAATAATTTAACACTTGGTACTGGAACTGGATTATAGTCCAAATTGGTTTGACTTAAAGCAGAGAGTAAGCTTTGTAAAGCTTCTTTCATTTGCACACCTGGGAAGTTGGCTTGTCTGATTTTGGTGTAATCGGAATGGAATTCGACAATGTTTTTGGTCTTGTAGGAGTAAGAGAAAGAACCAGTATTGAAATCGGATAATAAAGCACCCACCGATAAGATTAAATCAGCAGATTCCACTGATTCTTTAACTTCAGGTTCAGATAAGGAACCCACGTAAACACCTCCGAATCTCTTGTGGGATTCATTGATACCAGACTTACCCATTGGAGTGGTGAAAACTGGGAAGTTGGTGGCATTGACCAATTGTTCAACTTCTGGTTTGCAGTCATGTCTGGATGCACAAGCATCGACTAAGATGACTGGGTTTTCGGCACTCTTGATTAAGTTGATGACATTTTCAATCACTTCTTGTTGAGCATCAGGATCGTTCTTTTTCAAGGACAAGTCAATTGGGTTCGATAACAAGGATGCAGGGACCTTCAAGTCAACCAAGTTGGCAGGTAATCCAACGTAAACTGGTCTTTGGTAGATGTAAGCTTCTCTGATACATCTGTCGATTTCGGCGGGAGCTGAGTTGATATCGGAGATAAATGCGGTGGTTTGAGAAATGTTGTTGGACATTCTGTGGAAAACAGTGAAATCACCGTTACCTAAAGTATGGTGCAATAATAATTGTTTGGCTTGGGAACTGATGGATGGAACACCCACAACGTGCAATAACCCAACGTGCTCAGCATAAGCACCAGCAATACCATTGACAGCAGACAATTCACCAACCCCAAAGGTAGTGACCACACAACCTAAACCTTTGATTCTGGAGTAACCATCAACAGCGTAAGCAGCATTCAATTCATTGGCATTACCGGCCCATCTCATGCCTTCAACCTCGTAAACCTTGTCCAATAAAGATAAGTTGAAGTCACCTGGGACCCCGAAAATGGTTTGAACCTTTAACTGGTTCAATCTTTCGAAAAGATATCTACCTAAGGTAATTTCGGACATTGATTAGAGTAATTAGTTTGTTATGTATTCAATTGATAAATGAATAATGATAGATTAAACAATCATCCAGAACAAAGTGGACAATTCATGCTTTATATAACTGCCCATTAGCCATCAGGACATAATTTTGCAATGCAATCAGATGATGCCTCGAAAAATAAAGACCACTTTCTCTCTAAGCGCATATTATATGACGATGGAAAACAGGGTAAGCGCATGGTTCCCGGTGCATATGCGCTAAGATTGCACGGAAATCCTCGGAATGGAACGTAGGTGTCCGCGATCCCCTCAAGGTCACCTCCCAAGGTCACCTCCTACCTTGAGGGGTCCTGGGCAGCGTATGGCCTCTAAGACTACAACCGCTAGAACAATCCCACAATCATTCGAGTATTGGGGCTAACAATAAATAGATCGTGCTTTCCCAAAACCCTAAAGTTTAGAGAGACATTTGGAACTAAGTTTGCGCGACATCTGAGGGAAACCGGACTTAAGCCAAAATAGGTCTCCTGATGACTAGGGCAATGCATGTCACGGGTTATAAGTTTTGTATCCGAAGTGAAAGGTACATAGGGCTATTTTGCAGCTATTGAGAAGCCGATATCGCCCTCTTCTCTTCACTGTCCATTCTATGATGTCGCTAAAACCACATTCACTTGCATGTCTATTCCGTCGACCGCCGATTCGTGCATTGAAGCATCTATAGGTCGTTAGTGTCTGTTATGTGGTAGTAGAACAGAGCTTTAGCTGCTGCTGCCAATGAGATAGCACTAGTTCCTGTTGCTATTTACTATAGACACATATGACGTTAATCTTCCCACTACTGAGCTTCTTCGTTTCGTAGTATGCTGCACTAATCATGCTCAAAGACAAATGACTTCTTATGACAGAAACCTGCCAAGAAGGGCACTTCATTTTGCAGCAATAAAACCAGCACCAAGTCTACAGAAAGACTCATATTTGACTTATGCACTACAAAAGTCATTTACAGCTTAGTTAAACCCACCCACCAACATCCTTTGCTACCACCCCCGGCTAAAGAGATAACAAGTTCTATACTCAGACTTTTTCAGCCACACTCAGATAATGCAATGTTCGCAATTCGTGCAGGAAAAAGGTTTTTGCGACATGATGAACGCTATATTGTTTAGTAAGCAGCAATGATTAATAATCATGGCAGGAGTTTAAATAGACATCAAAATTCCCTTGGAAGGTGAATTGTTGAACTACACATCATCTAGATAGTTATCATGGTTTCAGGAAGAGCATTAAAAGATACTAAAGTATTTGACAAGATCAAAGTGGGTTCAATTGAGCTCTCTAACAAGGTTGTCTTCGCACCTACAACCAGAAGTAGAGCTTTACCTGATAACATTCCCAGTGACCTTGAACTTCAATACTACGATGACAGATCGAAGTTTCCTGGTTCTTTGTTGATTACTGAAGGAACTTTGGTTTCTCCAAAAGTCGGTCTCTACTCCAATGTCCCCGGTATTTTTACTGACGTTCAAACGAAATCATGGAAAGTTATCACTGATAAAGTACATGCCAACAAGTCGTTCATCGCTGTCCAGCTTTGGGGACTTGGTCGTGTTGCTGATCCTGAAATCGCTAAAAAGAACGGTTTACCCTTGGTTGCACCATCTGCTATCTTCCATAGTGATGAAGCAAAGGCTGCTGCAGAAGCCGTCGGCACTGAACTTCACGAGTTATCTGAAGAAGAAGTTAAAGCGTTTATTTTCGAAGATTATGATCGTGCCGCCAAAAACGCAATCAAAGCCGGTTTTGACGTGGTGGAGATTCACAATGCCCATGGTTACTTACTTGACACCTTTTTACAACCGGCAACCAACAAGAGAACGGATAAATACGGTGGTTCTATTGAAAATAGAGCCAGATTCTCTTTGGAACTCATTGATCATTTAATTTCAACTATTGGTGCCGAAAAGTTGGCCGTGAGAATCTCTCCATGGGCTAAGTTTCAAGGTATGAAGGCCGAAGAAGATGATGTTCACCCGCTCACCACGTTCAGTTATTTCGTTAATGAATTAGAAAAGAGAGCAAAGCAAGGTAACAGATTGGCCTACCTTTCTATTGTTGAACCCAGAGTTCAAGGTAACGTTTCTGTTGACGAGGGACAACAAGTTGGTGACAATAGCTTCATCAAAAATATTTGGAAAGGTGTCATTCTCAAAGCTGGGAACTATACTTATGATGCTCCTGAGTTCAAGACCATTGTCGACGATGTTGAAGATGATCGCACTCTTATTGGGTTCTCAAGATACTACATTTCGAACCCTGATCTCGTACAAAGATTACATGATGGTAACCAGTTAACTCCTTATGATAGAAGTGTTTTTTACAACTTAAATAATTGGGGCTATAACACCTATGCCACCTACGGTAAAGAAGGTGCCCAGAATAAGGAAATTGAAGAAAAGAAGTTTGCGGAATTAATAGAAGGAATTAAAGTATAAGGCCCATAAAAGCTTAGGAATTGTCGATGGACGTTGCTGCATATATAAAATCACTAGATGTAATAGAGGGATGTTTTGATTTTGCGATTGTAGAACAAGCTGTGACAGATTTCGAACTAAGTTTATGCGAAAACTGTATCATCTGAAAGGAGTTAAGCCACAATAAAGCGACAATTAAACTCTGACCGCTATACTTTGAAAGAACCTAACAGGAAATAGAATCTTATGATTAACAATGTGGAATAACACTCTCATCAGGGAACATAAACGCATGGATGCACGACTGAAAGAGAATATAAGAATGTAAGGAAAAAGAAGGAAAAGAAGTTATTGAAGGGGTACCTTAATAAGAACTAATACAAATGTACAGCTTCTGTCGAAACATATGCAAGCTAACTGGGGCTATAACACCTATGCCACCTACGGTAAAGAAGGGTGCCCAGAATAAGGAAATTGAAGAAAAGAAATTTGCTGAATTAATAGAAGGATTTCAAGTATGAGGCTTTTATAGGCCCATAAAGTCTTAGGAATTGTTGAAATGAAGAACCAGGCTTACTTTACATAGACGTAATGAAGATTGACCTATTTTTAATTTCTACTGTAGAACGATCTGTGACATTTACGGCCGAGAGCGAGTGTTTCTGACCGAAGAAAGCGGAACTCTGATTGTCTTCTTCTTATAATTTAGTAAACTATTCTTCATCAGAATACTAGTTAGATGATAAATTTGAAAAGCTACAGTGTCATCGAGAAAATTGTACAAAGAAGGACCAATACGAGCCAATATCTTTCTTTTTAGAACTTCTCTCGAGTTAACTGCAAAATAACCACTCTATATAAAACATCCGTACCCCTGAGAAAAATTCTCATTATCCATACAGAACAAAGATTAAATAAGCATCGACCTCATCGTAAGCCATCCTTCTTTTCATCAGCGACCAGAATGCTTACAAGAAATATTGGTGTGAGACTTGTCGTCGGAAGACATTTCTCCAGCTTGACTAGATTGAACTTCCCAGTGAAGGCCCAAAGTAAAATCCTCTCGAATCAGGATGAAGAAGACATTGTACCACCAAACAAGTTGGCTGAAGAGTCAACATTACCAAAGATAGAGCAGGATTTGAAAATCAGTCCTCGTAAACCTCACAAGAAGTCAGCATTTTTATCGGATAATAAAATCGAAAATGATCCAAGTTTTCAGATGCCAGGATGGAAACAAAGTATGGGACAAATTATTATCAAGTTATTTGGAGTTGATATGGATAAATCAAGAGCCGGACCCGTGGCTGGATCACACTACTTTGGTGAATGTAAGAGACAAGGAATGTTCTATCCCAACGAGCCATTATCTGACACCGCCAAATTTTACTATGAAACTTTAGGATTACCCCAGTCATTTTCACAATGGTTTCAAATTTCCATTCTACATTATTGGATTTTGTCAGTAAGAATGAGAGCCATGCCATTCAAGTACGGAAGAAATTACCAACAAAAGTTGGTTGATAGAATTTTCAGAGATATGGAATTAAGAATGGCCGAAGAATTGAGAATAAACTCCAACAGAGTTATTGAAGGTTACTTAAAGGAGTATCATACCCAGTTGTTGGGGTCGGTTTTATCATATGATGAAGGGTTAATGACTGACGATATAACTTTGGCAGGAGCTTTGTGGAGAAATGTGTTCAATGCTAACCCTAACGTGGACATGAGACATGTGGAGGCATTGGTGGGCTATGTTAGATCCCAATTATATGTTTTAAATAAGATGACTGATCGTGAATTTGGGTTTGGTAAGTTCACTTTTGTTCCTCCAGATCAGGTGGTGAGACCGATCACCAAAGCCCAGGAGTTGAAGTTGATTGAAAAAGCAAAGAAGGAGTTTGCTGATAAGACATTACCATCTCAAAGAAGTGTTTTATCGTTAGATGAATAGGCATGTAAATAGACTGTATAAGGAATCACATAAACTGTAATTAGGTGTACCTGTAGAATAGAAATAGTAATAAGAAGAAATGATTCGGAAACAGCACTATCGAAGAGTAATAAGGACTATTCAGAAATAGTACTGAAAAAGTATAATAAGAAATCATAAACGAATAGTACTCCAAATTTACTATACCCATAAATCATACAAGGATACTACAAAAGTACAATAACCGTGTCCGAAGATCACCATAATAGTTTATTTCTGACTTTAAACAGAGTATGCATTATATTATAATTTCGACGAAATTGTATTTTCGTCTTTGGTCCAATCATGACCGAAAACACCCCTAATCATAACATTCATAGCAGCGTAATCTTCACCTTCGACAGCATCTTCACTTTTTTCACCCAAAATAATGTCTTCGTAATATTTGAATCCAAATCTTTCATAGATTGGGATATTTGTAACTGCCGAACTTTCCAAATAACAGATATTATTTGTTCCTTCAAGGTCAACAAAATTATCAAACATAAATTGGAACATTTTTCTTGTATTACCCTTACCTTGAGCTCTGGCTGTAGAACCAACATAAACCAAGGTGAATAAATCTTTATTCTTGAATCTGGAATCGGAAGATAAGATTCGTTCACAAGAATCATGCAATAGTGGTAACATACCACAGAACACCTTGTTCCGGGTTTTTTCACAACCCATATTCCAAAGCGTACCATATCCTGATTCCATCAAGGTAGGGAAAGAATCAAGTCCTCTTTCGTGGGAGTCGGGACATGACCAGATAGCCACGGTTTCGAATTCGTCGTCTAATTCGTTAATACCAAGACAGATTCCCTTGGAAATATGCTGGTTGAGGTAAGCTTTGTAAAGAGCAATTTCAAAGTCTCTTTTCAACTGATGAGACTCCAAATCAGAAACAAGTAATTTAGCTAATGCATCATTACTGAAGGCATCAGCTAACGTCAAAGCCGCTTTATCAACATCACTATAATCAAGGATCTTGATATTGGGGTATTTGTCGGACATACTTGAGATATCTAACTTAGAAGCATCATCACTTGATGAAGAAACTGAGATATGAGAGGAAGAAGAACTGGACATTTCGGGAAATTTGGCAATTAAAAACTGATAACGTATTTATATTGGTAGCTTAGTTTTATAAGCATGCTCTTTCAAAATGGTATATAAAAGTATATCCGACGATTATATGAAATAATAAATAAATAAATAAAGACTGTTGTTAACCAAATTTCAGTCTTAGCATAAGGGATGTCACCGCTATATATATTTCCCCAAAGAAATGAGCCTAGAAGATGATCTTATTGTCGGGCTTTTTCCGATATAGTGACCGAAAGGGGAATTTGGTAGATGATCCTTAGCGCACCTCGCCAAATACGGCAAGTATATGCAAAGGAATGCGACAACCGCCGCGTTAACATGCCAGATTAGGTAGCGGATCATCGGGGCCAAACCGCTAATTGTGGGACCTGGCAATCGCTTCTCCGAACGTTTTGACATATATCGAAGACAATAGAAGTAATAACGTGGGTGGGTGGCTTGTGTAATATTACAGATTGTTGATTAGAGATAACATATGACTACTTACTCTTTAGCTCCGGAGTCCGATCGCTTTTTATCCTTCTTCTTCCGGTGTCTTATCACTTTTTACCCTTCTTCTTCTTCTTTTTGGCGGCGGCTGCAGCTTTCGGAGGTTCAGGAGTTGAAGGTTGTGGGGTAGTTTCCACCACTCCTTGATGACCACCTCTCTTTTTGTCCTTCTTAGAAGGCTTGTAGTATGATCTCAACTTCAATGGTAACCATCTTTCTTTATCCAAATCTTCTTCTGGCTTGAATTCAGAATCTGGTTTGTAGAATTTGGTCTTTCCAAATTTAGGCTTTTGCGATTTTTTCACCACTTTAGCTGGTTTCACTTTAACTGGTTGTGGAGGTGGTGGGGGAATCAATGTGTTGATATCGGTGGTCAATAGGTGGTTGATATCTTTCTGAGATTCCAATTCCTCTACTGGTTTGAGATTGGCAGAGTCGTTGCTTAAGAGGCCATTCACTAACTCATCATGCGGGTTGACTTCGTGTAATTTTTGTAAGATTTGATCAGCTTTGGTGAGTTTTGAAGCATAAAATTTATTCACTAGGTTATTATGGTTGTCAAAATGAAATTTAGCTTTAAACGCAAAGGATCTAGCAAAGTTATAAGCCACTTCTTCTTTTAATGATTCCTTATTCAATCCATTTAATAATTCTTCATATAATTCGTCTGATTTCGAAGTCAAATTTAATTCATCATAAACTTGAATTAAAACTCCTATTATGCTTGGAATCGAGGGGATCTTGCTATTGGAGTTTAACAATTTATACAACAAGGCTAATGTCTGAGTATAAGTTGACATCTTGACGTTGACGGCAATCAACAATAACACTGCAGCCGTTAGTTGTTTTTCTTCAAGTGATTCACTGATAAATTTGAAAATCTTTCTACTCACTGCTTTATAGGAAGACTTTTCAAACAAATCATCAACATGAATGTTCAATTTGAGTAAGATTTTATAAATTATTGGAGTATAATCATTAGGAAAGTGATTGAAGTAATTTTCCAAGAATTTGTTACTCAAATAACTGGATGATTTCGATAAGGTGCCTGATTGGTAGGATAATAATAAATTGTTTTTGATCAAAGTGTAATATTGGGCTTTGGTGAGTTTTTGCTTCAAGTGCTGTATATTATATTGATAATTCAAGTCACGATGAACCAAATTCACGTCTTTAATTTTGATTTCGTCCTTTATTGAAACCAAATTATTTTTAATAATCAATTGAATCATTAAATCAGTAATGCCAGAAAGTTGATTATCTTGTAAAATCTCCAAACTTTTACTTGGTTGTCCCAAGGTTTGATAGATATAGGCAATGGTCAATTTCAAAGGTGCCAATTCTAATGCCAAGTCCTCGGAAGAAACATCCATATTTATTGATTCACATTTTTCAACGGCTTGGTTTAAGATCGAAAGAGATTTTTCGTAATTCCCATGTTTCACTTCAATCAATGATTTATTGAACAAGTAATCATAACTGTTTAAATCTTCTACGGTACTCAGTGGCTTGCCATCGACGCTAGGAGGTAATTGGGAGATGATTGCTAGTTCATTACAAGACAAATCAGATTCATTATCGATTTTGGAATTTGACTTGATCAATCCATGATAAAGTTCCAAAGATTTACTGATTTCACCAGATTGATAGTAACTTTGGGCTAAAATATGAGTGATTGCTCTTAATTCAATATGATTAATCTTAGATTCATTGATTTCTTGGTATAGTTTCACCAACTTGTCATTCAATCCTAACTTGTAGTAAACATAAGCTTTCTCCAATGGGAATTCACTGCTTATTTGTTCGGGAACTTTGTTTAAGATTTCATAAGCTTTATTGTATCTATCCAAATTTATCAAAGCGATAATACAGTTGTTGAACGATTTTAAATCATCAAAATTTTTTATCTTGCTTAAATATTGATATGAAACTTCGTAGATTTGTTCATGGTCATTCGCAGTGTCCCCACTCTTGGACACCTGCAACGATTTGAACGCCTGGAGGATGGAGTTCGACATGGTGTTCGTTAACTATCGAATTGAGGTGTCCATGATTTTTTCATTGATTTTTTCAGCGCTAGGTGGTACAAACCCACCAGAAAAGAGAGAATAAGCCCAATCACCATAAATGTACTGTGAATCCTACACCGGACCCTCTACATGGAACTTTACACGAAAGGATCGCCAAACGGTGATCTACGATCTACTGCTAGTTTTACCTGCAGTCTAATGTGCTTAGATAGTTTCAGATATGTTGTTATAACGTCCTGACGTGAGGTGGATTACGCAACCAGCTAGCTTTTAGACAGTTCGTCGCTTTCTACGCTAAGAATCGTACTCGTTTATTATATTATGTGGACAATATCTGGAATTTATTTTTCGTAATCAAATGCAACTTGCGATCGTTCTTTCCCACCGACATTGATCTCTTTCGAAGACGTTTTTGCTTCGCAAGAAGTCTGTTTTCCATTTCATCTTCACCAGTCAAATTCATCAAGTCATTGCTGGATTTATAGAGGTATTTGTCGCTATGCATTAGCTGTTTCCGGGGTGGGGTTACGAAGTTCGGTAAAGAGTTGATTTTAAAGTAGTTGGTAGATGTTGGTTTGTAGGTTTTCGACATGTACACCTCAGATAATTGTATTGGTGCTGATAATCTCTGTCCATCGGCCATTTGAATGAAGCCCGGGTATTCATTTATACTCAAGTTTTGGAGAGGGGCTCGTTTATGGGCGTTTTGCTTTAAGTTGATGGGTTTGGGTTGTAAGATGTTTTCTTGGTCATTATGGTCTAGTTTGTTTGATGTTTGAGGCTGCAAAGATGGGGCAGAGAAGGAGGAGTTGGAGGTTTTATCTTCAAAGATGGTGAACGCCAACTTGGGCCTTTGCGATGGAGTAGCACCTTTTTTCAAAGATACAGGTGATAATTTAGCATTAAAAGGAGAAGAGTTGGATACAAACGGAGAATTCGAATTGGGCCGGGTAGGGGAGTTGCTGTTTGTTTTAACAGGAGAACTGCGGTTGTTTGACTTGAGTGGTGACAAGATTCTTCTAGGGGAAGACATATTAGAAACGAATGAGTAGCTACCGCCGGCTAAGGGTTTTTCGTTTTTTGTTTTTAAAAGTGGGCAGTTCAGTTAATTTAAAGGGTTGTCCCTACAGAGAGAAAAAAGAATGGCGTTTTCTATTGCAAAAAAGCGTGGAGGTGAAGACGGGTTACAAACACCAGTTGCAAATGCACGCGTGAAAGGAAAAAAGGGAAAACGAGAAAACAAGAATACGAGTCAAAGATAAAAGCGGAAGATAATGAGGCCGAGACCAAAGAAGAAGAGGAATTGGCCATAGTAGGTTGGGGTTATGTTATAAAAACCTCTCGGAAAGGTCGTTCATGGGTCCGTAGGCGTTGTAAGTTGGTGTTTGACCGTACAATAATGAGATCTTTGCCTACTTTTTGTCTTATTCTTTCCTTCTTCTCCCGTCCTCCATACAATGCTCCTTCACAATAGAATTTCCTTACAATAGAATTCGCTCCTGCCCCTGTCACAACCTTATCTTCACCACAAGATAAAATCACTAGTCTCTTGGTGTATTAACTATTTATCCTCTGTAAAAGTTGTTAGGTACGAATGGTAACTTGCTAATAGTTCCATCTCTTAACTTACCTCTGATCTCGATTTTGACATCTGTGCCGATCTTGGCTCCCTTATCAATGTAACTCTGGGCCACATTACCACCTAAAGTAGGCGAAGGAGACCCCGAAGTTATGTATCCAATCTCTTTTTCACCCAGTTGGTCGAATATCTTGCTTCCTGTTCTTGGTGATGGACCCTTTGATTTGACCCCAATTCTACGGCTGGTCACCGACTTCTTATCCTGCAATTGGTGCAAGATCTTGTCACTACCATTGAACGTAGCTCCTGGTTCTCTTCTGGTTTTGGGTATCAACCATGCCAATGATGCTTGTATTGGGGTGATCTCCTCGCTCAATTCATTGCCGTAAAGACACATTCCCGCTTCTAATCTTAACGAGTCCCTAGCTGCCAATCCAATAGGCTTGACCAAATCAGGGTATTCGTCAATCAACGACTCGAAAAATTGCCTGGCAGTCGCACCCTCCGAGGTAATGGACAATTCAAACCCATCTTCTCCGGTGTACCCAGTCCGGGAAACGTGGACGTTGTTGATGGAAGCCAAATCCAAGAACTTGGTTTGGCCAAAAACAAGCTTAGATAAATCTTCGTTGGTGAATTTTTGTAATAATTCACTGGCTTTAGGTCCCTGAATAGCAAGGAGTGTTCCTTCAAAAGTATCGTGCTTAACATCATTGAACTGACTCAATTCCTCCTTAATGAATTGTAAATCTTTGTCTCTACATCCAGCGTTTGTCACCATGTAGTAGTCAAAGTCTCCATGCTTGGTGATAATACAATCGTCAATTATACCTCCGTCTTTGTTTAACAACACCGACAAACTAGAACTGTTAACCGGGAGCAATGATAAGTCAATAGGAGTGATTTTCTGTAATAATGCTACCGAATCTTTCCCAGTAAACTTATGTTGTAACATATGACTGACATCAAAGAGCCCCACCTTGGATCTTACCCAGTTGTGGGAATCGATATGGGACTGCTCTTTGTATAATACTGGCATTTCAAATCCAGCATATGGCACTAACTTTCCCCCATATTTAACATGACTTTCAAACAATGGGGTTCTTTTCAACGCATTTGCCGCGATCCGAGAGGTAGAAAGTAATCTTTTGGCTCCTAACATGGTGGATCTTTTGGTGGTTTTTTTTTTTCAGGAATAAACTCTAATTCATCACCTATATATACTGAAAAGCTGACTCGTTTTTTGACTCGTGCCTGACCTCGGAATATACATCCGTGCATCCATGACTCGGGGTTTTCTTTTTTTTTTTTGCAATCATAGCGACGTCGTCCCAGCTTGGCTCCAGTCTCGGTTGATCTTTGGCTGGGTTGCAACTCCGTAATATATCAAAGATGCAAATATGGCGTAAACATGTATTGCACCGATAGTATACCATCCTCTGTCATTCATTTGACTGCGAACACTTTGGTGGCTGTAATGATTGCTAACCACATTGATGAACCGTTTGGTGTAGATGACAATGAAAAGATTGAACATCCATAAAAATGGCAATAGAATACCTAAGAATATGTTTGCCGTGACTGCTGAGAGCCACTGCCTTGAAAAGGTGCAGGAGTTGCAGGTGCACCTTGAAGGCCACTCTTCAACCACCTCTTCAAGTTCTTGAGGATCTGATATGTAGAAGATAATATTACTCATGGTGACTGGTGTTCGTTTAGTAAGTCATTCGTGGTGATATTTATAATTTGAATTCAGATTTTCATTTTCTGGGTAATATTGTAAGATCTGGCAAAAAATGGCCAAAAACTTCCTAATTAGTACTGCGCAATGACATTAAATACGTAAAACGAAGATTACCGAACTTTTTGTCAAGTAAAAGCTGAAACGAATATCACACCTAAATATGCATACTTTAAAACACTGTTACCACTTTAAATACATCTTTCCTTAATATTATGCCATCTTCTCTTTGTTTCATATGGGACTGATCTTGCTTTCTCACGAGCCAGACCGAAACACAGATGGCAAACCACAGCAACAATCCAATCTGTGTCGATTTCGTCACATTCTTCGTTTGAAATGTGAAAATGCCAGTTTGGCTATGGTTGGGGTGTAATTTGCAGCCGATTCCCTCGTATGGCACTCATTAACTTTTTTTCTCACCAACAAAAAATGTGATGTTGCCAATCTGACTTCTACCTAGAGCTTCTTTCAGCCCTTAGCTTCCATCCTCAGCTAAATCTATATCTCATCATACCCTTGCTGCCAATGCTACGATGTCATCACTAGATATTAACAAGGTTGTTACCCAATTGCAATCTTCCAAGGCAAAAGATCGAAACGTCGCGTTATCGTTACTACAGACTATTTCCAGCTCGAAACTCAAATTGAACCTAAAGCAGTTTGGTATCCTCACAGTATCCTTGTTCAAACTCATAGAAATAGAAAAATCGGCGAATGGTTCTAGTCTCACTAACCCTGTGGAGTCAAGGCTCTCTATAGCATCGAACTTGTTAATGAGTTTAGTAGAAAGATGTTTCACCTCCCCCAACATCGTTAAATTGAAGTATAAAAATTGCATTACCTTTATTAATTCTATATTGGATAGTTTCTATATTTCCCCCACGAAATTCACCATCCTAGAACCTACTGCATTTGACTTCCTTTCAATTCTTAATATTCTCCTACCCCAGAGTATTGTGCGTGAAAACTACGAGCCATATTGGGAGAAAATATATGATTTCGTCATTAACCTTTCCAACCACCTCCTAGATTCATTGATGAAAGATCATGAAAACATAGCATTATATGAACAACTCTTAAGTAAAAGTTTAACCGCACTAAAATACTTGATTGACACTTCACCAACCGTGAGTCGCTTACATGTGTTTGCCAATAATTCCCATTCAAAACTATTGTCTACAATCCAAAAGGTGGCCAAATTACTAGAGACAAAGGAGAACAATGTGATCATTGTGGTTATCGAAATCATCAATAAATGTCTAATTGTACTAGCTAATCACGATGCCCAATTCCTTCACGAAATCATAAAAGTCACAGTAAAACTTTTCGTTCAATTTGCAAATGCCCATTATGAATCCTTGAAGGTTCAATTACTAATTTTCGTCAATCTTGAATCCGTTCATAACTACATTAACTATCAAAGTTTGACCGGCAGCGGTGTTGACGACGCTTTCATTTACAATATCGGCATTTTAATTCAAAACTTGTTAAGCAAATCGCCCACTCCTGAATATCAATTCAACCGCCACGAAATAGGGATGGTGTTGAATGCATCACAGGAGGAAACTTGGTTTAATTTGAAGACAATTTACTTCACGCCCCTAAACTCAGATCTTCTGTCGCATCCATGGCTACTTCATCAAGGGCTAGCCAAATTATTAAATTCATACTTCCGACTAAAACAGTCGTCGTTTCCATCGACTTCAAGTGTTTTAGAAGACTATTTTGATCCCAGACATAACTCGAAGGCAAAACGTCAAAAGTTGGATTATCTAGTAGAGGCTCTATATTCATCCCATAACACCATTCAATTTCTTAATTCGTTGATAGACAATAAGGACGATGAGAGAGTTCAGGCGACTGCATTAAAAGTTCTTACCTTCTACTTAGAGACAGAGATTCCTTCTGACTCACCAACACCTACAACTCTGCTGGATCAAGCTGAGGAGCTTGTTTATGATTATACCGAGTCAACACTCTTCAATGCCTCACTTTCTCTCACTCGAAATGAAACAGATAAATCCATTGTATTCAAAACCATTTTGAGTTCCTTCGATAATTCTCGACTTAGTTTCTGGAGTTTACTCGCTGCTGCATCTTTGTTGTACAACATCAAGTCTAATAATGAAATGATCTCTAATTTAACCGACAAACTATGCCATCTGCTACTTAAGCTTTGCTTACCGTTGGTAAAAAGCAAAGATTTTGGTCATGTTGCATGCAACTTGATTTACCTCATGATTTCCTTCCAAAAAGAAAATGACTATCACAAGATTGTCACTAAGTCGATCATCAGCCAGTTGGATAGTATTATTGACCTTTCTGAGGTGAACGGTCCAAATTGCATACGAGATGAGAGCTTCCGTTTTTGGTATGCTATAGATGCTATATTGATAGAAAGGGAGTCATCCAAAAGGGTCTCTTTGCGAGAGGCAGTCTTTCGATGGTCGACTGCAAAATGGAATGATTCGTTTCTTAAAAGCACTGATGATTCCCTCATGAATCTTTCGTTAAGTGCACAAATTTCCCAATTCATTTGTTGGTTATCATCAAGCACTCCAAGAATGACTGAGTTCATCAAATGTTCATCTTGCTCAGGAGCAATTGCAGACTATTTCTATTTGATGCATGAATACAGCCAGCTTCAAAGGTTTACCAATTTGCGAAATACTGATTTGCTACTCTCAGGCAAACACATTCAGCTTAGTGCAGTCGAAGGTGCTTCTTCCTCGTTAGTTGATACATTATTCAACAGAATTATCGAGACTTTCGATTTTTTCGAATCACCAAAGTTGCTTCTACACTGGTCACTTGTTCTCTACAAAGTTCTTCAATGTTTGGAGCCAACCGGGACTAATTTGCTCTATGTCTCTCTATTTGAGTCTAAAATTGTAGCTGCTCTTCAAACCTTAAGTGTACGGATGCTTCATTCTCTGGAAGTCTTTGAGATAATTCTAGCTATTAATTCGATAAATGAAATTGCGTTCAGCAATTCTGCCTTGGCTGAATTAGCCCGAATTTTTCCTTTAGAGACAATTATAGATCATTATTTGTCCAAAAGTATCCAAAAGGATGTGATATCGTTGGAGAATGGGAGTAGTAATTTTGAGGATGAGTTTAATTCGACTAGTCCTCTGCCATCACATGAAGAACCAGACCTTTGCGATTTAAGCTATATCACACTGATTTACCATCGTCATGATGCTTCTGAAATAGCGACATTCATCGTAAGACTCTATTTATGGCAAAATCGTGGATTAGAGCACGCATTGAATAAGCTTCTCGAATATCTCAAGTTCTTGGAATGCAGCGAACAACTTTTCGCTTTACACCGTCTATTTGTTTTAATAGAAGAAACCAACTTAGTCTCAGCGAAGGATGTTAGCACTACAATTTTGATAAAATTAGTACGTTTCATCGGAGAAGGTCCAATGGTTGATGACAAAACAGAACATAGTGAACTCACAGTCACCGTGTTGTGCAAACTCCTAAAGTTCTTGAGACCTCAGTTAGGACCATCCGCAGATAAACCACTACAGGAGGATTGCACTGACTTATTTGACTATTTGGTGAACTGTTACCGTGAAGAATTGATTGTCACCGAAAGTTCACTAGCAGAGTTTTGCTCCCTCTGCCTTATTTTTTCGAAAGCATCAGGGGTTCTTACAATTGAGCCTTCCGTAATTAATCCTCTTTTCATCCAAGTTTTCGGAAGAACAACAAACAATGTTAAAATCTCATTGCTTCCTTTCCTTCGTGATCACTTGAAAAATTGCAGAAAACACACCCAAATGGAATTATATAAGTCATGTTTGAGCCAGTTCCACAATCCTGAACGTACCATAGAAACTTCAAGCACATTCTCACTCTTTTGCAGCCAACTTGCTTCAACCTCTGAACCCATCACAACATTTGCAATTTACAATTTGATAGAGCATTCCCAATTCCCTACGTTCAGTTCTTATTGTGAAACTTCATTGCTTGATATCAGCAAATCTTTAGGGCTCGTAGATACAAAATCACTATACAACTGTTTCAAGTTTGAAATACTTAAATGCTGGCTACATCGTGATATAATTCTGAGGTTTCCATGGGCTCTTTTTGGTTATCGTAGTTATGAGGAATTCTGTTCTAGCCACTATAGAGAAATACTTGCTCTCCAATTAGCATCAACCTCCAAGAATGAAGTGCTTCAGTTGTCAAAGCTCATGGGAAGTGATATCCAAACACTTCTTGCTGATAGTTTACCATTTTGTATATCACTTTCTTACACTCCTTCTTGTGTTAGAGATCAAATATTCAAAAGACTTGAAGGCTATCTACAGCGAGAGAAATTCAAGAGCGAAATGAAAAGCCAGCTTGTGGTAATCGTTTTTCAAATTTTACTGCAAACAGATATGAACCTGGAAGACTTAATTAGAAGCTCGAATCTGTCTTCCATTTCCCTTGAATCCAGCGAAAGTTTGCTAAAGGCAATAATAGAAAAGTATCACGGGCCCTATGAACAATTCTGGCTGTTGAGAGTACAGTTCTTTTTAATCCGCAGAATATCATTACTTGTTCATCAAACAGTAAGAGTGGACAAGAAAGTAAACTGTTTCAGGGTTATCAAAATGGTTATGCTGATGAGGAATAATGCATTGAATGATGTTGAACTTGTAAGACTCATTATTGAAATTATAACACCGCATTTGGTTGGTGACAATGTTTTGAAGCCGACTGCGTTGGAAATTTTAGAGAACTTGAATTTAAATAATATGACCCGGTTTCAAATGTCTGCTGCCATTCCTCTAATTATACACATCGTCTCAGAGTTGGTGCCTGATCTCTACAACAATGGCTATAATCCTGAATATCAGATCCTTGGAGATTCCATCAGGCATTACTCGAATTCTATAGATAGCAGTTCTTCCATCAAGATTCTTTTACAAAAAGTATCGTCGCACATTCTAGATGCTAAAGGTGTTAAATCTTTATCTTCGAACGAAGTGGGGCTTATTCTAGGTAACAAGGAGGAAATGGGCTACTTTCCCAACAATAGGTCAAGGAAATCACTTCTTCTAGTCATCTCATTGATTTTAAATGATGATTACAGTATGTATGAAACGAGAAGAAGTGAGCTGGTGGTTAAAGTATTACTTCAAGCCGAGATATCAGACAACTCATCATATTGGAAGAACCTCGATATCTGGTCTCTGAAATACCTTGGAGCGTACTTTTTAGAGGGTGGAGTTAACGAGAGAATTGATGATCTTGTCGACTTAACTGAATATCATGGTCATGGAGTGGAGGCCGTTGCTTCGAGTACTAAAAACTTGGACCTGATTTTGGATCTTATCATTTCTAGTTTAGACTCAGAAAATACTGAAATCGTGGCCTGCGCCGAAACAGTTGTGGCAGTTTTAATGTGGAAATATAACGAGATTCAGGCTAGTGTTCTGAATTATATCAATTTCGATAACTATCGCGACCGATTTACAACGTTCGTTGAACCGATTAGCTTTCATTGTTGCACGCTTCTTTATCCCATAGAAGGGGTTCTGGAGCCTCTAACTACCGTCACAGATAACTTCCCAACAACATTTGAATCGTTCGACTCATGGACGAGCAAACTACTCATCTCGTTTCTTGGGGAATTAGCTCGTGTAACAGACATAGCAACGCTCTTTGTAAGATACGTCGACCATGTCAAAACATTTGCCAAAAAAGCGCTTCCTCACTTCATCTGTTACTATTTGAGTTATCTTCGAACCGCAGGTGCGGCCAATATCATCAACTTATTTGAACAATACATCAACAGCAACCCATCTAACAAGGAACTAATTGATTTGTTCACGAGAATTTTGCTCCTGATAAGAATGGCTGCGAAAAGCAAAAACCAAATTTTTCGCCTGGTTTACTCCAAGCTAAATGTTCAAGAGCTATCGAAAATAGCATCGAAGAACAAGCTTTATAAGACATCTTTAATGCTATATGAAGATAGTTATGGCGAATTTGATGGCGTGTTTGATCAGAATGACAGATACCGATTCCTTTTGGATATTTATGAGTCGATAGATGATGATGACTTGGTGTATGGTTTACCCGAAGAAACCTCATTAGACCATGCATTGCGGTTGATAACTAGAAATAATGATCCCAGTTCTAAAATAGTATATGATAGCGGTTACCTTGATGCCAAAAGTTTGTTAAAGCAGCCATTGAATGACGAGAAGATTCTTTCTTCCTTAATAGGGAATGGCTCATTAGGCATATCCAGGTTATTGAGCAAAAGCCTTGCCAGCGACAAAGCAAGTTGTAATTATGAATGGGCGTGGAAATTGAATACTTGGGAAATACCTTTACCTAAAAGGAGTGTAACTGAGCATGAAGTCATATATAAGGCGCTCAAACAATGTCATGATTCGGTAGATACGACTCCGGCGGTGCTTCAGAAATGTCAATTAGAAGCATTAGCAAATAGAAGCTTGTTATTGTCACCCGAATTTAGTACTAAGGAGCTTCGTTTGAACTCTCTTCAATGGTTCAGAACATTAGCTTCATTGACCATTATGGAAACCACTTTTCAATCATTAAAACTGGGTACCATCCGTAAAGACCTGAATGATTATAATGCAATGACGTCTTGGTTCGATTTGTCTGAGTTGAACATGTCTGAAAATATCACCCTTTCGAGAATGTCTATACTCAACATTTTATCAAACAGTACCCATAAAGCTGAAAACGAGAGAGACTTGAATCTTGGATTATTCTCAGAAATCTTTCGGTATGGGTGCATAGCTAGAGCCAATAAGGCCACCCAAAAAATGGTGAGCTCTACTATATTAATGGATGAGGTTGTCAAAAGCTCCAACCTTGGTAAAGAAGAGCCAATTATTCATCTTTGCAAGTTTCATACAGCAAGTACCCTATGGGAACAAGGTTATACGACGGCACCGGTTGGGATGTTGAAGGAGCTATTCATGAAATGGCCATATAAACTCCCAATTCAAGCGTTAAACATTGAGGCTGGTTTGAAGGGTGCTACTATGGTCAAATGGATGTCAGAGTCAAGACAAGAGCTGGCGGTGAATATCCTTCAAGGATATGTTCCCGAGGTCAAGTCTTCGATTCATGCAGCTGATGATCATAAGCAGAAGGTACTTATGAGCAGATTACTAGCACACTTCTGTGAAGAGCAATATAAATCTCACAATCTAATTGAAATGATCTCCAAGCTTGAGAAACGAACTGCTGAGAAAAAGGCCGAGATTGAAGAATTGAAGAATCATTTTAGAAAGCTTGTTTTATCCAGTGATGAGAAGCTTTCCGTTCAACGATATTACTCCAAATTAAAGAGCCAGTATAATTCCGACATCAAGGAAACAGAATTGTTACTATCTACCAGAATTGAATTTAGAAATACAGCTATAAAGTATTATTTGAGGTCTATTATTGTCGATAACAGCACAGGTGAAGATTTGGACAAGTTTTTTTCCATGTTTTTCGAGTTTTCTAATGAAGATTACTTACAAGAGGATTTGGCTGAAGACCTTAAGCTGCTTCCAAGTTTCAAACTAATAGGATGGTGCACCCAGTTGGTATCTAGAATTGGAAGTGAATGTACCGAATTCCAATATTCTCTTAGGTCGCTAATTGTAAAGTTATGTCATGACCATCCATTCCATTCATTGTACCAATTGATATCATTACGGAAACATGAATCCTTCGCAACGAACAATAAAAATAATGCCATGCTTGCGAAAGTTACTGTGGCCAATGAAATCTGGCAAAAGCTTCAATCACAGTCATCTCAATTCAGTCGTGAGATATTGAACCCAGCAGATAAATTATGCGATGAAGCTATAAAATTGGCTGAATATAAAGGAGTGAAAGGACGCTCAGTTTACCTTCAGAAGGTGAGCATTGGTAAATACTGGATGAATGAATTACCCGCCATCCCCCCACCTACATTGAATACACCAATAAGCTTCAATGGGTATTCTGGGCTTACCACCATGCAATCAATAGATCTGAAACTAACCATTGCGATGTCAGGGTTGAGTTTACCCAAGATTGCCAATATAATTCTTTCAGATGGAACCACTCACCGGGTTTTGTTCAAATCGGGGACGGATGACTTAAGGCAAGATTCAATTATGGAGCAAGTGTTCGAGAAGGTCAATAACATTTTTAATACTGACAGAGAGACTAGAAAGAGGAATTTACGGGTGAGGACTTATAAAGCGGTTCCCTTGGGGCCTCAAGCAGGAATGATTGAATTTGTTCCTAATTCAGAGGCATTAATTGATATTATCAAGCCTTACCATAATGCACTAGATAAAATGAAGGCAGATAAAGCTAAACAATTGATGAAAGATGAGCAATCCACTGATGTATTCAACCGGAACCAGGTATATAATAGTATTGCAGACAAGATCAAACCTGTATTGAGACATTTCTTCTTTGATAGATTTGTTACTCCCGATGACTGGCTTAGCAGCCGAACAAGGTATACTCGAGGAACTGCCACCAACTCCATGGTGGGTTACATGCTAGGATTAGGTGATAGGCATTGTAACAACATTTTGATCGACACTGACACCGGTGAACCTATTCATATCGATCTCGGGGTAGCATTTGACCAGGGCAAACGATTACCAATTCCAGAAACGGTCCCCTTCAGGCTTACACGGGATATTGTTGATGGGTTTGGAATCACAGGATCGAAGGGGGGTTTCAGTAAATCTTGCGAACATACATTCAGGGTGTTACGATCGAACAAGGAACATATATTGGCCATTTTAGATGTTCTAAGATGGGATCCATTGTACAACTGGTCAATATCTCCGATTAGAAAGAAGAAGTTGCAAGACGAAACCACCGACATCAAGCGTTTGGAGCCTATGGATGATGCGTCTGAAGCGGGACTAGCAGTTACAACAGTAGGAGATAAGTTGGTTGGTGAAGGATTGAGTGTGGAGGCCATGGTGCGAGAGCTTATACAAATGGCCACGGATCCAGCTAATCTTTCTTTGATTTACTGTGGATGGTCTCCATTCTTCTGAGGACGGAAAGCCAAGTATAGAGAATAAAGGAAACTAGACAAAGTATGTAGTAGAAGGGTAGGTCTTATCTTACTTGCGTAAAATGAGACGATTACTGTAGTACTGAAGTTTAGAAACTGTTAAAATATCATCTCTAATGCAGTATGGAACGGTTGAAATATTATCTCTACTGCAGTAAAGTGCATAATTACGAAATGTAAGTCCAGGAAGGGAGCTTTGTTAGCGGTAGTGAAATAGTGTGATGGAATTCTTTTAGTTCGTTGCCAGCAGCTGTTGGGGAGATGTTTAAAGACTCAATTGAAGGGAAATGACTTATAGGAAGCAGCTACCGGACCAAACTCTACCTGAGCTCCGAGATGCTCTGTGATGATTTTTTTGAATAGGATTTTGTATGACGTAATTTTATGCGGAGATGCGAATTGACAGCCAAAAAGATATGATATTGCATTGATTGTACTGAGGAGAGCGAACTATGGAAGGTACCATACGGAAGATCCCGCTCAAGGTGGAGGTGGAAAGTACCGGCCGAAGCTTCAAGTCACGGATGTTTCTATATATATCTCAAGTCAAAGATGGTATTTCGATAGGAGCAATGCACGATGAAGGAACATTCCAAACCACATTGACTAAAAGTGGGATCCAGAAATTGAGACAGAAGAAACAAGCGCAGAAGTATGGAGAAGGCGTATGGGAAGACGTGGTTCGAGACTTGTTTGGTGATTACCAACGGACCAAAGAGGCCAAGGAACTACAAATTACTGGGAGGTTGTTGACAGCCAACGACTACGATATTGAGAAGAAGGAGTTGATAGAAGATGATGTTGTTGAGGGGTCGAAAGTGTGGATTAACATCGAAACAACATCAAAGCTCCCAATCACGGTAGCAACGTTTCAGCTCCGAGCCATTGATCCAGAAGAAGACGTGGAAGGATTTGATCCACGAGGGTTTCAAGTGCTCAATTGGCTAGATGCCTTGTGCGAACAAAATGAGCGATTGAGGCGGATCGTGGCGACGTTGACGGCCGAGAGAGAGCTGTTGACCGAGGAACGAGACTTCAAGACCCAGGAGTTGAACGATATTGCTGACGAGCAGCAACGGGTGATTGAAGATCTCCAGGACAAGTTTTACCAGTTGCTCAATAGTAAGAAGGCCCGGATATGGGAATTGGAGGGGAGAGATCCGCATGAATTAGATGGGTTGAACCAGAAGTATATAGAAGAGAACAAGCTGAATTTCAATCACATGGAGGTGATCACGGGAGACATTGCCGACGAGCTCGATGAAGTGTATGTGAAGAAGCGACAGCAGCCAGGAGGTGACAGGAAAGGAAAGAAGAAAAGGATAAAGGTAGAGGCAGAGGCAGAAGAGGAGGCAGAGGAAGATGATGAGGAAGAAGCAGAGGAAGAGCAGGGGCACGAGATAGGGACAGAGTCAGAACCCGAGACAGAGTCGGAGCCGGATATTAAGAAGGAATCAGACCTGGAGATACCTTCGGCCGAAATCAAGCTAGAGCCCCGGTCGCAATTACGACTGGCTCTGAACAACTACACGGAAGATGTCGACACTAAAGAAACCGACGACAGTAAAGAGGCGAAGGAAGAATCACACCAGGAATCAGACTACAAATCAGACACCGACTACAGTGACTGGGAGTAGCTAAGGCCATTTCTGACACAATAGCCGAAGGCACGGTCTATTGTTGGCACCAACTGACAGGAGGTGGCAAGGCATTTGGTCCATTTTTGAGGGTGCTACTGCCGAAGGTCTTAGCAACCAATGGAAATGTCAAAGTATGTTGAACGACACAAAAAAAAAAACCCGACGAAAAATACGTGCTCACTTTAGGGTCGAGGACCCGGAACCGGGTACATTCAGGCGACGACGAGAGCCAGGGACGGAAAGAGACAGAGAGAAGACACGAAAACAATCGATTCCCAGCAGACAAAACGGCCGTCAGTGGACTGGTGACAGGCAAAAGTGCAAACAACGGATAGTTAGAGACAGATCGCAAGCTCGGTACACCAGTTCCAAATCAGGTCAAGCATCTGTAGGACAAAAAAAACCTGATTAATGTCATTCAGTCAGTTTTTTTTCCTCTTCTATTGTGTAAGTGAAAGAAAGAACGAAAAACTTTTTTTTTTTTTACTGAGCAGCGCAGAGATCAAAAAAAAAAAATCTAGTTACTTCTTTTTTTTTCCTCTCTTTCTTTTTCTTTTCTACTTCTTTTCTTTTGCACCAATAAGAACGAGAATTAAGTAAGAAACAAATCTATTAGTTTCTTGTAACTTCATACTACCATTCAATAACACCGCTCATCACTCACTCACTTATTGATCAGGATCATCAGTAAGCAAATCTTTTTTATATATCATTCACGTATATGAAAAAAAATTGATAATACTCCATCCTCATAATCCATAAGAGAAACAGATAGATCCCCCCCTTCCCCCCTTCCCTTCTATTCATTTTCTTCTTCATTTTTTTTCTCCTTTTTCATTTTGTTGATTTTATTTCTCGTGTCTGATTCCACAGAAGGCACATTAAAAGTTCCTCCATTTTTTTTCATTCATTCACTAATTCTTTTTTTTTTTTTTCATTTCCAGTAAATAATTTTCCTATTATAGATTTGTTCCTTCTTATTCCGTCATGTCTTACTATGATCCTTTCCAGGGTATGCCCCAACAGTACATGGCCCAATCATATTATCCCCATCAATACTATCCTCAACAAGGCTCAGATGATCAATTAGTCAACCAGGACGCTTCCTTAACACCTTCCGTCGACGCAAGATCTTCGTCTTACGAGCATCAGTACCCCCAGTATGAACAGGATCCAAACTTCAACTTTAACGGAGTTGATTTACAAGATGGTCATCCTAACGTGGCTCCTCCTGCCGACTATTACGGTACTCCAGGTGATGATCCCAATGGATTTATGGATGGTCAAAACGTGAATTTGGGCTTGCATAGTGTTTCCTCGCAAAACAATGTTTTCGAGCACTCCCAATATGCTTCAGGTTCCAACCAACCTATGGGCATGATGTCTGGCTCCAACAATGGTCAGGGAAATGATCTTATGTTTGCCTCCAACGCAAACAACTCTCAGCAGCAAAATGGCAATGTTTCTCCTTCTTCAGTGGCCCCTTCTAGAACTGTCTACTTGGGTAACATCCCCAGCGATATTCAACCCAATGAATTGTTGGACTACGTTAGAAGTGGTATCTTGGAAAATGTCAAAATTTTACCTGCAAAAAACTGTGCTTTCATTTCTTTCATTGATCATCAATCTGCTTTGTTATTCCATTCGGATTGTATCTTGAAGAAATTAAGCATCAAGGACCATGATATCAGAATTGGCTGGGGTAAAAATACCTCTATTTTACCTGCTGTCATGGAAGCCATTCAACGTGATGGTGCCACTAGAAACGTTTATTTGGGAAACTTGAATAACCCAGCCAATGGTGAATTGATTTCTGAAGAAGAGTTAAGAGAAGACTTATCTTGTTATGGGGTCATCGATTGTATCAAAATCATCCCAGAAAAAGGTATTGCCTTCATCCATTTCTTATCCATTTTAAGTGCCATCAGATGTGTGGCCAACTTACCATTAAAGGAAAAGTATTTGGATAAAAAATGTTTCTACGGCAAAGATAGATGTGCTTTCATCACTAAGACTCAACAACATAATGCTGCCCAATACTTAGGATTAGCTCCAGGTATGGAACATATTGTTACTGCTGCTGACCGTGAATTCATCTCTAGTGCCTTGGTACAACAATCTGCTGCTGCTGCTCAAATTGCAACTCAAGCTGGTGGTGCTAACAACTTGGGTAATAGAACCGTCTATTTGGGTAATTTACATCAAGATTCTTCAGTCGAAGAAATTTGTAACGTTGTTAGAGGTGGATTATTACAAAGTATTAGATTCTTGAAAGAACGTCACGTTTGTTTCATCACTTTTATTGATCCAATTGCTGCTGCCCAGTTTTTCGCCATGTGTCAATTACATGGATTAACTATTCATAACCGTAGAATCAAAGTTGGTTGGGGAAAGCATTCTGGTCCTTTATCAAACGCTTTATCTTTAGCAGTTTCCAATGGTGCATCCAGAAACATTTACATTGGTAACATCATTGACTTTAAGTATTACAATCCACAAAAATTAAGGGACGATTTTGCCAAATTTGGTGATATTGAACAAATTAATTACTTGGAAGAAAAAAATTGTGCCTTCATCAATTTCGTTAATATTGCCAATGCTATCAAGGCTATTGATGGAATCAAATCTTTCAATGATTATAAGGTCTTGAAGATTAATTTCGGTAAAGATAGATGTGGAAATTTACCAAGACAATTCCAAAATCAAAATCAAGGTCAACATCAATTAAATGCTGACAGTGAATCATTTTCTGATAACGAATTTATGAGTGATGGTCCTCAACATCAAAATGTTCAAGGACAACAATAAGATCGTTGAATGGTCCTTCTTTTCTTTTCTTTCTTTATACACAAGTTGTTCATTTTCATAGAATAACCTACTTTTCTTCTTTTGTTTGCTTCCTTATTAATATGCGTTATCATTTTTATTCAATAATTATTCTATTAGTTTGGGGTGTTATATTCAAATTTATTTTCCTTCTATTTTATCCTAATATTGTCCAATTCATATACATGAGAGATTTTTTTATTCGACCAAAAACCCATTCCAATTTCATTATTTATTACTCCATTGTTTTGTCCATACGCTATTTCAATAGTGCCTTTTATGATTAGTATCACCCGTCAATGGGGATGTCCCCACAGTTTTATCACGATGAAAAAAAAAAAGAATTCATTATTCAAGAAAAAATTTTCAAAACAAAAAGACCAAAAATCGTCATTACATTCATTTATTAATCATTAAAAGCCAAAAAAAGGAACTACACATTCATCTTCAGCTCATGTAAAATTTTTTTCTTTCTTTGTTTATATTATTATTACAATTTTTTCAATACCAATTGTAGGAAATGTATTCCACAAGCACAGCACCTATTTTCGTCGTTACATTTTGGGCAATACTTTGATCAAGAGAATCATGACGATGAAGAGGAGGAATACCGAAACCATTACTTTAAGTATGAACCAAAAACCAATTTTTCCACCAGTTTTGTTGGAGACGTAATTATTCAAGTTATCACCCACCAAGTTCATAAGGTTGTTATTTAAATGCAAGTTTTCTGAAGTTTTCGACAAGATATTAGAGTCATCAAGGATTTTTGAAGAAAAGCTTAAAGCAGAACTCTTCAAAGTTGAAGCCAAATCAGTCAAATCACTTAATAGTTCTTCTTGGAATGATTCATGGTACGAGTTTTGATTATCGACAGGTTTATTGAGGTTAGAGTAACTATTGGAAGAAAGCAAACGAGATCTTAATTGTGATAGGTTTTCTTCGTCTTCTTCGAGTGCGGGGATGGGTTGTGATTCGTCGACTTGTTCTACTTTTTGGGATTCGATAGGGGAGTTGACGGCGATGAAATTTCTCAAATTGGCCTCATTAACGAAGCTTTTTTCATTGGTCTTGATGATAAGGGCGTTGAGCTCGGTATGAAGCTTGGCGTAGTTCTTATTAGACTTATATTTGGATATGTCACGTAACAATATGGTGAGATCGTTAGCTATTTTATTCAATACGAGCTTATTGGTGAATGGAGAAGTTTGAATCGAATCAATTGAGGGATCAAGCAAGTCAGGAATATTCAACTGGTTGACCTCGTCGGTATATCGGTCTACTATCGATTGGATAATCTTGGGAGATGTTGTGGTGGCCATGACTAGAGAAGGTGATGACAATGACTAGAGAAGGTGATGACAATGACTGGAGAAGGTGATGACAAGTGGAGGAAATGCGCGGGAAAAGGGCTAGAAATATGGTTGAGCAAGAGAAGACTGACAGAAGTTCACCAAGCACAGAAAAGTTAAGGCAAGTGACAAAGAAGCGTCTGGTAGGTAAATGAAAAATCACATAGCAATAGAGAACGTATAAGCAGCAGGTACAAACTGCAAAAAAGAAATAACTACAATAGAATGTAAGCCTAACTACTATCAAACAACGACCTACGGACTATCTGAGATAGAATGATCGTGGTTAGCGAAAAAGGCGGCATGCTCTCCGAATATCGCTGTGGTATACAAAGACATGCTGATTGATAAACAACCAGTGAACCTAAGTACGATTTTTTAAAAGCAATATCCGTTGACCAGAAAGAAGAGGGTCTGAAAATTTTCCCATCAGATTTGAAGTAAGAGCAAAATCCTGTCACGTGACAAGCCGAGAAACACTCGTGCCTCTTACAGCCCACTCCAGTTTCAGGCGAGATTGTTTACTTTGATCGTGTTTGTGACCGATAAGCACCACAAAATCAAGATCATATTGATCTAACTCTAAACCTGGCTGCATGCTTCGCTGAAACTTGAGGATCACCCTCCAGCAAGGTACAGTAGCCTGGGGTTGGAAGCGGATTCGTTATAGTGTGGTGTGGTTGAGTGGTACTTCAAGATGCTTGGTGGGGGGTACGGGGGTGAAAATATTTTTGAGAGGAAAAAAAAAAAGTTGCTGAATTAGGTAAATAGACTTCCATTCACAGCATAACTCAAAAACAAAAAAAAAATAAATGGAACAAGGCAGCTACTTTAAAATGTTTTGTTTCACTTGCAGTAACATTTTCTTTGTTACTGTGTTTATAGCAAAAACTAGATTTATCCCCCTTACCCACTACAGTCACCGATTAGCCTCTTATTTAGAACGTGTATCTAGATTTGATTCATTTCCCCCTTCTTTTCACGTATACTCTTTTTCTCTCTTTTATGTATATCCCTCTTCTTCGCCTCCCACGTATTCTACATTTTTCACGTATATTCTGATTTGAAATTGGCCTACAGAATTCTATTATTCCACCTCGTTATTTTTTTATTTTTTCAAATTATTTTTTGATTTCTTTTTTTTCAGTCGGCTTCTGAAAAAACATCCCTGATCGTTTGCTAAAAAAGCTTGATAACTTCTTCTAGTTTCTTTCTCTATTCAAAAAACGTCGTCGTGGCTGTCAAGTACCTTTGAGTGGTTTATGGAAATTAACTACAGCATATAGTGACGTCAATCTATTGATTCACAAGCTTCTTTTTTTTTTTTTCCCCTTCTTTCCATCGTTCTATAAATAGCTACTCCCATATAATCATAACACACTTTTCTCCAACAAAAGTGCTATATAACCCCATTGCTACTGATTTCATCCCCGTTTATATAAGTGGAAAAGCATGCATATCTTCATCCTTCTAGTTGTCTGCTTCTGGCTTCGAATAAGTAAGGCTGACTCCTTCTCAAAGTCTGGATGTTACTCCCAATCCTCCGTCTCCTCCCTCTTATCCTACAAAGATCAATACACCTACCAATCCTCAGGTCACTGTGAACAGGTATGCTCCGGGAAGAGAACCATCGGGTTATTGAACGGGAAATACTGCTACTGTGGTAATAGTGATCCCGATTCCGGTGACGAAGTGAGCTCCTCTAACTGTGACGTTTCTTGTCAGGGTTATTCCTACGAGAACTGTGGTGGTGATGGCTACTTCTTGATTTACATAAACAGTGATGCTACCAACCAAGAGGTCTCGTCGTCATCTTCATCCACGTCCACGTCCAGTTCCAGCACCCGTACCACCCCCAGTTCTACTTCGTCCTCAACAACTTCCACCTCCGCCTCCAGCAGCTCCTCTTCTAGCTCCTCATCATCATCCTCCAGTTCCACCGACGCTTCCTCAACCACAGACTCGGACTCGTCTTCCTCCTCCAAGGCCAGACCCGTAACCACCCTCATTTCCACCATAACTGCCACCCCAAGCGGAGGTTCGCAAGCTTCTGTTATTCAGGTCACCCGTACAGCTAATGCGTCTGGCTCAGGGGCCTCGTCGTCATCATCCTCTACGTCGTCAAGCGGCGATCAAGATAAGAATAGTGGTGGAAGTAAATCGTTATCTACCGGAGGCATTGTGGGTGCAGTTATCGGCTCAGTTGCAGGAGCTGGTATTCTTATTGCCTCGGTGCTTTTGTTCTTATGGCACCGTAAACGTTCTAGAAACGACGATGACGATGCTTCCGATGAATTCACCCTCAGTGGACCTGAGAAGGGCTCTCATGACTACCAAGTTAACGGCAATCCATTTATGATTAACAACCAAAACAACGATCTAGGACCAATTGATACTACAAGTGCCGGGGCCATGGCAGCTGCGGGAATGACCATGAACAATCATGGATCTCGTTCAGCAAGCCACCGTCAACATCCATCTCAAGGCCATAACTCGTCCGACAACAACAATTCCTACAGTTCTACCACCGGTGATGACATGTTTAACTTTGATGAACACTACAATCAAAACGGCAATGCTGGTAGTGCCAATGGTGCCAACTCCCAGTTGCCTTACCCATTGCATAATGACTTCCATCGTCCAGAAGACTTTGGTAGAAGAAGGTTAAGTGACGGCTCCTTACCTGATATGATCGCAAGAAATCCTGGCTCATTGAAAGTTGTCAACAACTAGAGAAAAACAACATAAACAAAAACAAAAAAATAAAAAAAAAAAATACAGATTAACTCTGTCATCTTATTTGCATATTCCATTCTTGTCTACGTTTAAAATTTCGGATAGTTGTCTTCGGCCTAGTTATCTACGATAAGCGTTATTTTCGGATTGTTTCCGAACTGTCATTAGCACATTTTTCTTTATTTTTTTTCCGTCTTTTTTATGATTTAATCTTCATGATATCCCCTTCTCAAGCTCATCGTGATGGCTGTCTTTTTTTATTCTTTTTATTTTGTTCTATTCTACTTTAATCTGTTACACCCCAATCATTATTAATACACTTATTGTATTTTCTAAAATCTGTTGTAATATTTTTTTTTTTTTTTGCGACTGTTTATTATTTTGTTCCTGACATTATTTTTTCAGTTCCCCCGTCAAACATCGATTCTTGATTTGTAACAATCGCATCAGTTTTGGGCAATAATTCTCGAATAACTGTATATGCTGCAAAATATCGGATAAACGCCACGAGTGGCCTGACTTGTTTGGCTTTTGAGCTGTGAGAACGCGGGTCAACAATTAAACCGTTCCTCCCGAGCTTCCAGTGGGACCCTTATGTCAAAGTTGAAGTTCATGTCAAACACAGCGTCTCTGGGCACATATCCAGAGGCCCACCCGTACATCCACAAACACATCTTCGCATGGCACGTGACAAATAATTTATTGAGGGCGCGAGCCCTCTCACTCACTTTTTCCTGCATACGCTCCTCACTGAAAAATTCTCAAGGCTCACCATCACCAAACCATACTCAGTTCTGGTAGGTAAAAAAAAAATTTCGCTAACATTTTATTTGAACTTGGTTCATTTACTTAATTAACTAATAACTATAATTAAAAATGTCTGGTTCTGGTGCTTCCGGTAACAAATTCCGTATGTCTGTATGTGACGATTAATAAGAATATCAAATAGAGAGATGGATACCTGGAACAAGGGTCAAAAAACGAAGAAACGAGATGAAAGTAGAGAATTTTCAAATATGAGATGAAGTGACCTGAAACGACTGAAATATAAGACAAGAAATAAGATAAAGCTCTACTGGTATGAAGAATCAGTTTCGTAGCAGGTTCCTAGCTCAAACTATCCCATATCCATCTCAAACTATTTACCCTCCTCCCATGATCAATATACTAACAAATTTGTAGTTAGGTTTACCAGTTGGTGCCGTTGTCAACTGTTGTGATAACTCTGGTGCTAGAAACTTATACATCTTAGCCGTCAAGGGTTTCGGTGCTAGATTGAATAGATTACCAGCTGCCTCTGCTGGTGATATGGTCATGGCTACCGTTAAGAAAGGTAAGCCAGAATTAAGAAAGAAAGTCATGCCAGCCATCGTTGTCAGACAAGCTAGACCATGGAGAAGAAAGGATGGTGTCTACTTATACTTCGAAGATAACGCTGGTGTCATTGTCAATCCAAAGGGTGAAATGAAAGGTTCTGCCATCACTGGTCCTGTTGCTAAAGAATGTGCTGATTTATGGCCTCGTATTGCCTCCAACTCTGGTGTTGTTGTATAAGTAATTTACAAAAAGCTCATATATAATACATTCATAATCGATTTTTCCGTAGTTGTGTGCAATACAGTTAGACAGATACAAGGATTCCGGGTCCAGAAATAGTTGTCAGGGCTCCAATCAGCACCTAACTTATCTGTTCTTAAGATCTATATGCAATCTTTGCATGAATCCATGCTATAGGCTTTGGGAACTGACTGGGAAGCTTAAACATCTGTCAAAAAATTTTACTTCCGAAAATAGCATGAAAAAACCTTATATGGTGCCAGTTTTGTTCTGGAAGCAAAAGTTGCACCAAATCAAAGTGGTGTACTTCCAGTCACAAACAACATAGGAAGTTACTAAGCAGACTAGAGTAAGGTTTATGTCATTCTTTCTGTTCCTGATTAGAAATAAAATCTCCAGCTTGTGCCTAAATATTGTACTGAATGCACATTATATTGCAGCCTGCGAGGCTGCCTCTCATACACATCGTCATTTATTGTGCACTTCTTCTTACAGCTGAAATACCTAATGAAAAATGGGTCCCAGTTAATTGTTAACCTTTAGAGTCACTCAAATTTTGGTGTATTGTAGAATACAAAATAATACATAATAGAAAAGATGCAAAATTAGATAATACACTATCTAGCAAACTCTTGACACTCTAATTTTCATCAGTGACGACAGCTTTTGATAATGCTCCATCTTCTTTGGATTCGTTTGTTTTCAAAGTATCAACATCGGTGTTATCATTCTTTAAAATATCACCAGAGTTGTCCACTATAATATTCACATCGCCATTATTGATACTAACCCTTTCAGCACCATTTTCGGTCACCGGTTCCTCTGAATCCTTTGGTTTAATTTCTTCATGGTCCACATGGCCAGGAATTCCAGGATGTATTTGTGAATTGACAGGGTATGGCAACTGTCCATTAGGTTCATTTCCTTTGCCTCCTTGTTGAGGGAAGTAATTGCCCGTATTTATGGCATAAACACCAGCTTGCCCGTTAGGTCCTTGCCCATTACTGCCCTGAGTGGTTGGCACCGCAATGAATTGATGCTGGGAGTTTGGTTGGAGCAGGGGTGAGGTAGGGAAGAATTGTGGCTGAGGCTGCACCCCTGGACTTAAAGTATAAAACTGCTGCAGTACCGGATTATAGAATTGTTGAAGCGGTTGCTGTGACTGTTCAGATGAAGTTGTTGTGTAGTATTGGAAATTTGGCGACGCTGGAATGTAGCCTGATTGTGAAGGTTGTATCTGAATTGGAATTCCTCCTGCGGGAATTGCTTGTTGTTTCTGCTGTTGTTGATATTGGTACTGTTGTACAGGAACAGCTTGTTGATAAGTTACATTACTTTGGTCGTGCTCACTGTAGGTGTTCACTGGGGTTATGATAGTACCATCACTATTGATCATATTGGTTAATCTTGGGGATTGGTTGTTATTCTTCTCAGAAAATGTCGATGATAATCGGTTGTTGTTACCTGAAGATACTTGACTTACTGATTTGTTTGATGTCACCGTTCTGAGATGATTGGAGGTGGAATCCATCACCGAGTTCATGTTGTTGGGAATTCTCAACTTAGAGTTGATAGTAGTTCCACTCTTTATAGATCTGGCGTGGGTGGTACTGCTTGACAAGATACTTGAATTTCTTGAGATTCTCTTATTGGCGGTGGAAATCGTAGGATTGAAGTTCTTACTAACATACCTGGCTCTGGCAGCTGGTGTAGGCAAGCTGGTTAATGCCTTGATATCATTATACCAGTCAATCATTTTCTTATAAGTGTCTGTTCTGAACACTAAATTGTGACCTTTTGAAATGATTCCATTGGGCAGTTTTGTATAAACCACAAACTTATAAACTCCCGTAGGTTTACCATCGTCTTTTGAATGTTCACTGACATGACATTGGTCCAACAGTAAGGATAATGCAGGAACTTGATCTTTTTTACGATCAGATGACTTGAATTCATGGAAGTAGTTACAAGTTAACACATACCATCCACTTGAATAAGATTTCAAGAATTTGGATCTTCTTTCTAAAAAACCTTCTCTCAAGGCAATATTCAAAGGTGAATCGAAATCTGGAATTGCCAAATCAGTCAACTTTCTCGCTGGGAAGGCAACATCAATGAAGGTACCATTTTTAACATTGGAATTATTGTGATTGATTGCACTAATTGATATTGAAGGCGAAGGTAAGTTTCTGGAAATGAAAGAGTCCCATTCAAAATTGGCTTCCTTATGTAAGAAACCATTGGTTAAGTTAGGCACCAAGAAACCAGGAATCGTAGCGTGTTCTGCAACTAACAAATCCAAAAACATCTTCAAGTAATTTTGAATTTCCAACACTATAATTGATTCTAATTTACCACCTGCTGTCTGTAAATTGACATAGGCTTCGTGCAAGTAATTTTCCTCGGACAATTGCTTTTTCAATTGACGGTCCAACTTTATTTTAATCAAATAAGGATCATTTTTAGCATGTTCGCCGTCACCAGCACTTGTGTTACTGGAACTGGAATTCTCTAATTTATTGGCCACTTCAATGGCATGGTGATACTGACTCAATAAGGTTTTAGTTTCATTAATTTCTTTACCCAAGGTATTTTTGAAATCGTTCTGTAGATTCTTGATTTCCTTGATTTTCACCAATAAGTCTTTTCTCAATTCCTCCAACTTAGGAACGATGATTTGGTTAATATCTTTCAACGACTTGGAGGAGTTGGAAACGTTCTGTTGATGAAACTTGGTCAATACCGTAGGTAAATCTTGTATGGAACCATTACCTATGGGTAAGAAGAACTTATTGATGGCATTAATGTCGTCTTTATGACTTGGAGAGACATGGTTGTTATGACTACTGTGGTTATGTCCCGAGGAGGCAGCGGTAGAAGACGAGGAGGAGCCTGTCCCGGTAGAAATCCCCACTGCTTGCTGTAAGCGTAATTGCTGGCGAATGATTTCCTCCTGAACATTGGCGTATTCCTTAAGATAATTGACGAGATCCTTGATGATAGACCTCCATGCTTGGAATCGGAGGGATAACACCTCGGTGGGATAATCCTGCGGAGTCGTGAACGAATAAGGTAGAAGAACCGCTAATGGATTACTAATGTCTGACATGCTAACTCACCGCAATGAATAAGTGGAGTAATTGAAAAGTGAATGGAAGTGACAAGTTACAGGTAAAGACGCCTTAATCAGTCGGTGCGAGGTATTACGGCTAGCGACCTTAATCAATCAGTTCTGAGGAAGAGCGGACGCCGTTGCTAGTGTCTTTGAGCTTTCTCGCGTTGTTTCAAAGGGTTCAAAGCACAGTTGCTGGCTATCAAAATTGATTATTCCAAGAAAAAGAGAAGTACGAGTTATCACAAGAATGCTCAGACAAAAAATCAATGATGGTGGTCTTTTTTTTTTTTTTTTTTCGTTCTTTTCTGTTTCTTTTTTTTTCCTTCCTTATCCATCGAGGGTGCAAACCAGCATACAATAAATTCTGGGGGACCAAATGCTCATCTCACACAAGCGAAACAAAGATAATTGCGTGTTGGCTGTACATGGGCCCGGACCAACAGGGTCATCAGAGCCGTCAACACTAAGACAGTAAGAGTAGGCAGCCAGCCGAACGGACGACAGCCTCGAGGGGGGGGTGCTGGGTCCCCTTTTTGCATCATTTTAGTCATCGGTTGACGTGGGTTGCGGGCGTGTGTTCCGGCTACGCCTGGAGAAAGCATTCTGCCATGTTTAAGCGATGGTCACGCCGCGATCGTAGTTTGTAATGACGACGGCGATACAGGGTCAGCTAACTTTAGACGGCCATGCCAGCACCGGCACACACCTGTGCACCAAGATGCATAACTGCACCCGTGCACCAGCCGATGGCCAAAACCAAAGGTCGCAACCATGCATAATCAACCTGGATGGGAGTTAGTAGCTACTTGTTCAACGATGTCCGAGGGTCCTGGGTATGTTATAGACGTACTATCGGACGAGGATGACGACGGCGACGAGGTGGAGATCCTCGAGTTTCGCCAGGAGACTCAAAACTTGCTCAACAACCCGTCAAATCTCAAGATAGTCAAGAAGTTGAATGATGTGGAGTGCCCCATTTGCTTCGACGAGGTGACGAATGCCACGGTGACTTCGTGCGGTCACATCTTCTGTTTGGATTGCATCCAGCAAAGTATATCGAGCTCGTCGGCCCGGGGCCAGACCAGAGGCAAACGAGGAGTGGGACTCTGTCCGTTGTGTAGAAAGCGGGTGAATTTCAAAGACACCACGGTGCTACGTATGAAGATCAGTGGGAAGATCGAGCCGCCACCGCTTGTCAAAGACGTCGACGTTTCGCTGTCTGGCGAGCCTGTAAATAGCTAAGTACGTGCTTCTAGTGGGTATAGTTAAGGACCGTGGTTCTAGTGGGCCTGTAAATAGTTGAGTACATCCTAATGTGATAATTGCCAACATGACTGCCAATGACTGTCTGTAAACTTAGTGAACCCCTTATCCCCTTATCTTGTAAGTCACTGCCCGAGATCGTCCCCTATGCATATCCAATGGCTGCCTGTCACTTTGCGGACAAATGTCAAAAAATAGCAACTTTTTGACACTTTTCTGCAATACTGCAAAACCTTATTAGTGCCCGATAGCTACAAAATACAATCTACACCCAACCACCTGACCAAAAACAGAACAGCTGCTAGCGTCACTTTTCAATTGCTTCCTAAATTAGACTATTTTCCATGCCTTAAATAGGGATGGTCATCCGAGTCGTGCATAGTCACATGTATAAAAGCGAGTAATTTTCCCCCAGTTTTTCTGCTCCTAGCAATTTCTTATACTACATTACTACTCGAGCCTAATTGAAGTTTACTCATGAGTTATACCCCATTACCCAACGCAGAACCTCCAGCCTATGCTGAGGAGTCGTCCACCCCCAGAGTCGCTGGTGATAACATCCCAGATGATTTCAAATATAGCACCAATGTGGCCGAATGCTCATTAGATTTGAGACAGATGTTCATCAGAAAAGTTTATTCGTTACTCACATTACAGATCCTAGGAACCGTGGTGGTTGGTCTTATAATCCGGTCCAGTCCCACGATAAACCAGTGGTGCTTCAATAATACCTGGCTACTTATCGTGTCGATGATTGGCTCCTTTGGCTTCCTTATTGGAACCTACTTCAAACAAAGATCGTATCCTACCAATTTGATATTGCTCGGAGGCTTCACTCTCTGTGAAGCGTATATGGTGGGGATGTCTACCGCAATGATTGATTCTGGAGTAGTGGTGCAAGCATTGGTTTTGACCCTATTGTTGTTTGTAGGCTTAACCGTGTTTGCATTCCAAACCAAATATGATTTCATAAGCTGGCAAGGGTTGGCATCTATTGGATTGTGGACTCTTCTTGGTTGGGGATTCATTTTGATGTTCTTCCCTCAACACTCCTCGGCTGCAGAATTGGTCTATTCCGGTTGTGGGGCACTTTTGTTCGGTTTCTACATCGTCATCGATACTCAAAAAGTAATGAAAACTTGTCATTTGGACGATGAAATCCCTGCTACTCTCCAATTGTATTTGGACATTTTGAACTTGTTCCTTTTCATCTTGAGAATATTGAATAACCAAAGAGAAAACTAGGAAACGAAAATCAAGGATTTGTTAGTCCACCCCATTGATTGCAGGATAATGAAAAAAAAAAAAAATCTGGTTCCTTTCCTTACATGCCGCTCTAATATTTATGTGTTGATCGTGATAAATAACTTTGAGTTCTTCGGATTGTTTGCTTTGTTATTTAATGTCTTCCTGGACACAAATTCCAACTAAATAGCTTCTCTCTACAACAATATCTGTATATAAAACCAGATTACTTATAAGCTGCTCTTTTAACTCAATGATGTATTCAAGTTCGTATTTATTGACTAGCTCGTGCTATTCACTCTACATTTAGCAACTTGAATTATATTCAAATCTATAAATTAAGATTTTGATTTCTGAGCCTTCAAACTACAAGTACAAACCTTCAAGGTTTTCCTCCACTTTATTCTTGAGTACTCTCTCTTTAGCCTGCTTGAAATCATCGGCCTTCACTTGCATTCTTCTTTCTCTTAATGCCAATAACCCAGCTTCTGTACACATGGCCTTAATATCAGCCCCAGATAAATCATCTTTGGATGTAACCAATTCCTCTAAATTCACATCCTCAGCCAAATTCATCTTGGAAGTGTGAATTGACAAAATCTTCTTTTTAGTGTTGGAATCAGGATTCTCGAATAAAATCTTACGATCAATTCTTCCTGGTCTGATTAATGCGGGATCTAACGATTCTATCTTATTGGTGGCCATAATAACCTTGATATCTCCTCTGTCATCGAACCCATCCAATTGATTCAAAAGTTCCAACATGGTTCTTTGGATTTCTCGTTCACCTCCAGACGAAGATTCGTATCTTTTACTACCAATGGCATCGATTTCATCTATGAATACAATCGATGGCGCATGTTCAGCAGCTATTTGGAAAATCTGTCTGCACAATCTGGGTCCATCTCCCAAATATTTCTGAATTAATTCTGATCCTACGATTCTTAAGAATGTGGCACTGGTTTGATTGGCAACTGCTTTGGCTAATAATGTTTTACCAGTACCTGGAGCTCCGTACAAGATCACACCCTTTGGCGGTTTGATACCCATTTCTTCATACAATTCTGGATGTGTTAACGGCAATTCCACCGCTTCTTTTATTTCCTGGATCTGTGCTTCCAATCCCCCAATATCGGCATACGATTCGGTTGGTGATTTATCCAATTTCATTACAGAAACCATGGGATCGGCGTCGTCTTGCAAAACACCTACAATCGATACGGTTTTATGATGCAAAAGAACCGAGCAACTTGGTTCCAAGAGTCCTTTATCAACAAATGACATGATGGAAACATAATACTCTGATCCAGCAGTACTGGAAACAATGGCATGATCATCATCAATAATTTCCTCCAAAGTTCCAATTGACATGGGGTACCCTCGTAAATCATCAACCTTTTCCCTTTCTTCTGCTTGCTTGGCCTCGGTGGGTTGGAATGCTTCTTGATTGGCTACAAACTCTTCTTCTAAGAGTAAGTGATCTTTGATTCTCTCCAATTTCAACAACTTCAACTTACATCGGGTGTTAGGATACACACTAGGCAACTTGACAGCGGTATCAGGACCCTTTCTTCTTTTCTTACCGAACTTTGATTCGACTGGTGGTTCATATTTGGGTTTTTCCTTCTTTTTATCGTCTTTTTTCTTGTTGAAGCCATCGCCTCCTGGCATTCCCGATGGTCCTTGTCCCTAGAGGTTAGTAACTGACTGATACCAAGAAGGTGTTGTGATAATAGTAACATACCATGTTGTAATTGGTGTAGGATTCGTTTGATGTAGGATTCGTTTGATGTAGGATTCGTTTGTTGTAAAGAATTATTCCATGATTGGAGTTAACTTGTCGATTGCCACCGCGCGGCCAGAAAAAGTATCCGTACACCAAAAATGAAAATTAGAATCAGTACACCATTATTAACGTAGACTTTAATCAATAGCAGGTATGCATAGAGCGGTACAACCGCTTACTAACTGTCAAGGGGGTAATGACTAGCAGTTAACTTAAAATAAGATACTTATTTCTACATTTGTGTCTATTAATTGTCGACAGCATACTCATATTTAAAGCCCGTACACCCATTTAAATATACGAATAAATAACTTAACTTCTACTTTTGATGTCGACGCCAGAGTGATCCTGAACCAACTTCACCAACTTCTGAACATTGGCACCGACGATAGTGTCTACCTTTTCCCCGTTTTGGAAAAAAATGCATGTAGGCATAGCAGTGACGCCATATTCCTGAGTAACATCGAGAGCTCTGTCGACATCGACTTTAGCGAACTGGACTTCCGGCACTCTGATCGACAATGCTTCGAAGATAAGACTGATGGCTTTACACGGACCACACCAAGTGGCATAGAAATCAACCACGGTTAACTTATCTTTCTTATCGAGTAACCTGGTAAAATGCTTCAAATCAATAACCTCTTCAACGTTTGGTTGAGGATGGTCGGAATAGAATCTTGGAAGACCCACTCTGGAAAATTGCGGGTTGGCAAGAGGGCGAAGGCTTTTTGTATATCCTAAAGTTCGTAACATTGTTTTCGTTTCGGAAGGAATGGTATCTCACTAAGCAAAAGATGGAGTTTAGAACTTTATGGGGATTGCTTTGAATCGGGCACGTGAAAAATGTACGGGTGTGAATTTATTTTTTGTCTGCAGGAAGGCATCTCTTGGTTTTGATAATTTTTCAATTCTGAAAAACTGCAAACACTTCATACAAATCATTATCATAGAATGGGTGTCCAAACCAAGAAGAGAAGCCAGTCTAGTGCTCCACCAGCTTCCAAGAAAGCTAAAGTAGCCAGTCCTCCATCTCTGGATAGCAGTGAGTTTTCCGAATCCGAATCCGATTCAGAGTCAGAAGCCGAGCAGTCTGAAGAAGATGAGCTTGATGACTTAGACAGCAACAATGCTGGTAAAGAAGAAGACGAAGATGAGGATGATGCCGAAGATGAAGAAGACTCTACCGCGGATCCTAACAAGAAGTCATCCAAAGAACAACATGCTGAACAGCGTAAATTGTTATCTGAGCGTAAATTAAAGAGAAAGTCAGGTAATGAAGTCCAGCAAATCAAAAGTTTATGGGAGAAATTAAGAGTTAAGAAACCAACTCCTCCAAAACAAGTTAGAGAAAAATTAACTAACGAAATATGGGAACTTTCTAAGGATGTCATTTTAGATTTGGTCATGAAACATGACGCTTCCAGAGTGGTGCAAACTTTAATTAAATATGCTTCCAAAGAAAAGAGAGATATAATAGTTAAACAATTAAAGGGAAACTTTTACCAATTAGCTACTTCATCGTATGGGAAGTACTTGTTGGTGAAATTGTTACATTATGGATCCAAAGAATCAAGAGCACTTATAGTTGATGAACTTCATGGAAAGCTTCGTAAATTGATGAGACATAAGGAAGGTGCTTATGTCGTTGAAGATTTGTATGTGATTTACTCGACTGCAGAACAAAAACGTCAAATGATCAGAGAATTCTGGGGTGCTGAGTACGCTGTTTTCAAGGATTCTGGTAAAGGAAAATCAGTGGTTGAAATTGCGAATGAATCGTCAGAAAAGAAACAATTGATAACTTCCAACCTTATTGGTACCATTACTGCTTCAGTCGAGAAAGGATCCACCGGGTTCCAAATCTTACATGCTGCCATGAAGGACTACCTTTCTATCTTGGTAGATGATTTGGAGAAAAACGATTCTAAAATCAGAGAATTTATAGAGTTATTGGCAGAACAATTTGCTGAATTGGTTCATACTAAAGATGGTTCAGAAGTGGCACAGACTCTTATTGCCCTTGCTACAGCTAAAGAACGTAAGGTGATTGTCAGAGCCTTGAAGCCTCATGCTAGTAACTTAATCAAAAATGAGTATGGTAACTTGGTATTGATTACTTTAAACATGACAGTTGATGATACTGTTTTGATTCACAAAACTTTGAATGTGGAATTATTCACAGATGAAACCATCCCAGATATCATTGGTGACAAATATGCTCGTAGACCATTATTATACTTAATTAAAGGATTAGATGGTCGTTATTTCAATCCAAAAATCAAGGAAGAACTCGCTCATTACGAAAAATTGGCATATACTAAAACCAGTAAAAAGCCTCAAGATCAAAGACGAAGTGAATTAGCTACCAAAGCTGTTCCAATCATATTCAAAGCTATTCTTAATACCACCAGCAGTGAAGATCCTGATAAGAGCTTCCGTCAATTGCTTTCGGTCAACATGGCAGCCCAGTTCATTTCTGAGTTGATCTTATCGCCTGTTGAAGTTGAGGATATCGACTCGATAAGACAACAACTAATCGATGCTATATTCGAAGTTTCTATTAAGGGAGATATCTTGGAAGATTACCATTTGATAAATAAGAGTCCATTTTTACCTAGATGTTTGAAGTCGTTAATAAGAGGTAAGGAAATCAAATGGGACAATGAAGCTAAGAAATTGATTGCTTCCAAGTCAGAGAAATTGGCTGGTACTGGGCCAGAACTTGCCGAGAGAATTGCCAATGAAATTTTATCAGAAAACAGGTTGTTGGAATGGGCCAATGGGCAAAGTTCATCCTTTGTCCTTGTTGATGTTTATGAGGTGTTGAGATTTGACAATTCAAAGAAAAGTAAAGAATTTGAAAAAGCATTAAAGAAAGTGAAGAAATCCATTTCTCATGATTCTGACAATAAAGGGGTTCAAGTATTAATGAAGATTTTATAATCGTTATGTACTAAATAGCATTACATGTATTACAGATAGCACTATATTGGTATTAGCGTCTACTTATGACCGTATTCGTTTTGGCAGCATGAACAACTCATTGGGCTAGAACTAGCTAATTTATTTACAAATAATGACTCTAATTTGTTCAGGTATTTACACAGATAGCATTACTTATTTCACTAATGCTGACATAACTCATCTACATATCAAAAGCTTCATCCAAATCATCATCATCGTCGTCGTATTCGTCAGCATCGAATTCTTCTCCTTCACTGTACTCGTCGGAGCTGTCTACTTGTATTTCTGCTTTCTGTTCTTCCACTTCTTCCTCATATTCCTCCTCCTCCTCCTCCTCTTTATCTCCTTCGCCTTCTTCCACTCCTTCCACTCCTTCCTCTTCTTCGTAGGTCACCATGATAGCCTCAGCATCAATATCTCCATCCTTTCTTCCATATGCCTCAAACCACTTGAGTTTCATTCCACACCTGAGACATGGTTCCGAGTCATCATCTCCGTTTTCAATTGCATTGAAGGTGGTAGCAAGACAAACATAGCAATAAACGTGGCCACAGTTGGTAATGTATGGATTCGTCACAAGACAATAGTTATCTCCCGATTTCTTCCCATCTCTTTGAGCATTATGATGACAAACAGCACATTGACTAATTGGTAAATGGGAATATGGAGTTTCAACTGGGATAGTACCTGCTTCTCGGTTAAACTCTGCTGAATCTTTTTTATAAGGGGATAGCATTTTAAGGGCCATTTTTCTCATTTTCTTAAGCTTGAGTAATGGTAGGATAAACACTAAAAATTCCGTCATCACGTTCCAAACAAGTTGACGATTTTGGAATTCAAAATTGACATTGTCACCGTTGAATTTGAGTAAATCGGACACTATGGGCGTCAAGGAAATCCCCAATACTCGGTGAATTAATGTTGGGTATCTTCCACTTATCAAAAATAAGACGAAATTAACTAGATTGAGGACTTTTAGAGTATCGTTCACTTTGGACAACACAGTAAATCTATGCTTATAAATAAAATTTTTGATGGAATCAATGATTCTTCTGGGGTTGATGACAGTTTTGTCTTCGGTAGAATACAAATACGATTCTAGCTTCTTAAGTAAAAACCCAGATACCAATACGGCAAGTAATAAGGATCTTTTGGTTGTATTGATCTTCTTTCCAGATCTGAAATCAGTAAGCTTCAAGTTCTGCAACGAGAGACCATACGATGCTCCAGACTTCCACACAGTTAATTTGAAGACTAACAAGTTCAACAATAAATTCCAAGTTTCTGGGTGCTGACTGTATGACCACCATTTGGAGGATTGTAGGTGAAAAACAGAAGACAACTGCTGTGCTAATAATGAGTCAAGTTCATTATCGAGGATATTAGCGTCAAGTTGCGATACCCTAGGCGATGGATAGGATATCGGTATCATGGCTATAGGAAAGCTGGTAAGGAGAGATGTAGATTTTGTTTGTTCTCCACATGAAAATTTCGGCCGCGGATAAAATAAAATGCTGCATAAAAATATCAATTGATGCAATTTTGCAGGTATTATCCGAAAAATTGGTTTAGGGAATTAAATATCTAACAATGTTTTTTTAACAGAGTGTCATACTACTCATCGAATTGGTAGTATTTAATCCAAAAATTGATGGTCCCCGAAAAGTGAATACAATTCATTACTGCCTGTCCTGCTATGAAATATATTGATTACTTACGAGTGTTAGTGCTAAGGATTATCTGCTTTTTAATTATTCATTAAGTGTCGTAATACGAATATGCTAAATAGATTATATTATAAGTTTTGATATTTCGTGGACTAATTCATCAACCAAGACCGAACTAGCCCTCGATTTCAAACCTTCGAGAATTGTTTTGGTATTTAGAGGAAGGCTAATACCATTATCCAGTGCACTTATTACCAAAATCTTCAAGATCTTAAGAAGTCCAAGCTGAACCACTGGATTCTTATTGTGAGAAGTGAGCTTTTTGAGGATATTGTCGAACACAATATCTTTGGTTAATTTGGTTCTGATCGGTACATTTGTTGTCACCAACTTCAAATAATTGTCTAGTGTCGATTCCAAATTGGAGACCTTTGGAATCATAAACCCAGACAATAAACAGTCGAGGGCACGAGGAGAATCCAAGGTAACGTAGTCGGGCTGTTGCTGCCCCCAATGAAGTATAGCATCCAATGCATTTGCTTGCCAGTACGGATCAACTACCAAATTGTAATATACTGTGAGAATATCATGCTTTTGTAATGTTTGCTTTACGGACTTCTCACAATAGACTAGTTCACACAATATAGGCAAAACGAATTGTCGAAATTCCAAATTAACTAATGAAAGACGTTTTAGAATAGGCACAGCTCCTAATTTCACAAGATCAGTCTCTCTGGGATGATTCAAGTAGCAACAATTGAAGATTGAAGGACATATAGTGTTTACTACTTCTTTATAATGCTCATTTGATGGAGTATAATCTTGGAGGATTCGGATCAAAAATTCTAAAATTTCTGCTGAATAGAGTGGCTGCAAAAGCTGGGGGACACATGACATTGAACGAAAGAACTTCAAAATTATAAGTTGTGAAGGAAATTCTAAATTCCAGTAAACTTTTATCAATAGCTTGTATAAATCAATGCTTGAAATGCTAACTCGGACTCTAGCCTCAGCATTACTGAATGATTTGATTATCTCCATAATTTTATTAATGGACCGCTTCACGTGAGATCTGGATAATTTTATTCTCTCACTGCTTTGAAACCGGGAAAGTCTTCCTAGCAATACCACAAACCAAAATACCACTCCATACTTGGAGAGGATCCGGCACAAATCGGATTTGAATCTGGTCAAGTTTTTTGATATGATATCATGGATGGTATCGATTGCCGCGAGAGGAAACTCGGGAGTAGTATCGAAATCTTCTTCCGCAAATTTCGACAAAACTCTTAATCCTCCTGAAGAAACGAACATTGAAAGCGCTCTTTCAGATTTCTTGAAAAATTTGACAAAGCCAACTACTTGAAGTCTAACATTCATATCATAGGAAACGTTTCGAAATTGAGTTACTACAGGAATACCTCCTAATAAGCAGAAGTTCTCAAACTGTGAGGTATTACTGTCAAAGATGAAATTGAGGATTGATAAGGTATGATACCATAGTCTATGTTGATTTGGTAATTCTGATGCACTTTCTAACAACTCTAAAAGTGTCAATATACCATGCTCTCTTATAAGAACATTGTGCAGAATAGGATACTTTTTCACCAAGTGAAGAATTCGTCCCGTAACTTTCATCAACGAGTTTGTTGCTTCGTCATTTCCTCCTCTACTTAAATCGACCTTGTGGACTAATTTTGTCATCAAAAATTCCATTTTACTTTGTATTTCTAGTTCATTAGTATCGAAATTCTCAATATCAAGTGCAAAAAATGGGTCTTCTTCACTATCATCGCTCTTGTTAGTAATGGAGCTCTGGCTGTTTCGGGATAACTTATTTCCATCTAAGAATAAATTACTATGATCAAAGTCAAATTCGTCATGTTTATCAGAAAATTTATTAAGTATCTCGAACTTGGTCAATTCTACCGGTCGTTTGCTTAATTGAGGGATCTCAAAATCACCATCCCAGTTTTCTTCAATGGATTCTGAATAACTTTGGATTGGTTTTACCTCTGCTTTTTGCTGCCCGACTAAGGAATTTGCAGACACCACCCTGATCGGCTCTTTTGACGGGTTTAGCCATTTGTGTTTTAATAACAATTTGGCACTGATTCGGAGATTAGCTTGCTTCTGGAAGCACTCTAAGAGAAAGTCTTTCCCTAAAGGTGATAAGTTTTGAGGTAAGGGCGGGTGATCATCAGTACCAATTGCGTGTAATGTTGCCATAGGGTTCAAGTCATGATAGGGGGGATTTGTAGTGAAAAGTTCTATGATTGTTGCTCCAAGTGACCATATATCGGAAGCAGTACACAAACCCTCACCTCCAAGAACTGTTTCTGGAGCCATCCAATTGGGAGTTCCTACTAGGGTAAAGTGTTGAGCTGAAACTTTAGTTGCCACACCGAAATCAGCCAATTTAATTTCGCAATGTTCAGTGATCAATACATTCGCTGCTTTAACATCACGGTGAACTACCCCTTGTTCATGTAAATAATTGAGACCTCGTAGAATGGGATCAACATATCTCACCATCTCTGATTCGGGAATACCCTGGCCCCTTCCTTTATACAATTGACGTAATGACCCTCCGGAACAAAATTCAAGAAAAACGTTCAAAGATGTAGATGTTTTAACAAATCCATGATACTTGACGATGTTTGGGTGTTTGAGAATCTTCAATAAGTCGATTTCTCCCATTAAATCCATTACATCTTGATCTTTTTCCAAGATAATTTGTTTGATGGCTACTACCTCTCTCGTCTTTAAGTTGATTCCTTTATAAACACTGGCGAAGGCTCCTCTACCTACTAGGCTTGAGAGTTCAAAGTTTTCCAAGGCATTACTCAGACGAATACCCGGCCATTTCTCAACTCTTTGAGCCGGAGTCAAGGAGACTTTCACCGAAGCACTTCTATGATGATTCTTTTGAGGAGGAGTGCTTGGATTCTTTGTAAAAGGTAATGATGGACTCTCAAACCGGGGAGTTTCTATTATGGGAGAGTTTGAGTTTTTAGTGAGTGAGGGTGATGAGACTTCATATTGTGGCATTTCTACAGCCGGGGGCCTGAGAATGGTCTGTCTGCTGGGATTCAAATCAAGTTTTAAAAGATTTTTTTTGAATGGTTTCCCTTGGGAGTTGGTGATATCTACTATTTTCGAATTTTCTACTGGATCAATGAAAGGGGAATTTTCATTGTTGACATCGCTAGTGGAGGACTTTGATCGTTGGCGGTATTCTTCAAAATGAACCGTTGTTACATTGTTTTGGATTTTTTTGACAAAGGGAGAATTTCCAAGGGAATCAGATGCACTGTGTGATTTTCGGGAGAAGGATATCCCTGAGACGTGGGAAAATTTGGAGTATGATAAGTCGAATCCTTGGTTATCTTCTATATCAAAGTCATTCGCGTAACTCGAGCTTTCGTCTTCCCGGTACTTGTTGAGCGTGAATTCCTTGTGATTGAGAGACGTCGGAGAGGAGTTGCCAGACGCTATATGCGGTCCTTTGTGGATGGGAGACAAATTAGACGGCGAAGAAACAGTATTTGGCGCCAGCATTGGGTATAATCATCGCCAATGGCTTTGGGGATATGGGGTTTTCACGGGATGAAAAGTTATTCAGTTCGAAAAGAATAAAGATGGCGTAATTGTATACCTAAAACCAAGATTTAAATAGAAAATGTATCGGTTGATATCAATTACGCAAAAGAGTTCTACTCGCAAAGACATTTTTGATGGTTGATATTTTTGTTTACTTTTAAGATCCTATGCGCGCGATACAAACACAGAGATCTGTCAAATAATAAGGTGTACGTGCTTATATTAAAAGAGTATACAATGCAGAAAATTGACTATAACTTTGAAAGTTGGGTAAGCAACTTTCCTGGACCCTTGTTGTCACCGAAAAGGATGCCCCAAGATTCTGGAATTTTCGAGAAATCTTGTTCTTTAGTGAGGTCGATCATGGTATATGTGGAATCGTCTGCCTTAACTTTGCCTTGTTTGATCCATGTAGCCAACTCTTTGACTCCTTTATCGTACTGGGATTCATAATCTAAAATAATGAACCCCTTTACTGTCAATCTGTTGGTAATGATTTGCCCCCAATTCAAAACTCTGGACTTCAAAACATCATTATAACCACTGATGGCACCACAAGCAATAATGGTACCGAATGGCTTCACCAAGTTCAAAACATTGTCCAATATTGAACCTCCTACACCATCGAAAAAGACATCACAATACTTATCTTCACCCAAAGCTTGCTTCAAGTCTTTGTAGAGATTTCCTTTCTTGTAGTCGATACAATAATCAGCTCCCAATGACTTGACAAATTCACATTTATCAGCACCTCCAGAGATACCAATGACCTTCTTACAGCCAATGACATTCTTGGCGATCTGGACACACACAGATCCCGTGGCTCCACTAGCAGCAGAAATGACGATGGTGTCGGATTTCTTTAAGTTGATGACTTGAGTTAATCCGAAGTAAGCAGTTAATCCAGTCATTCCCAAAATCCCCAAATAATGTGCCAATGGAATGCTCGTGTCGTATATTTTGTTGAACACTTGGTTTTCAGACAAAACAGTGTAATCGGCCCACTTCAATGTACAGCTTAAAACGTCACCTCTCTGATATTTAGAGCTCTTGGAGGCAATGACTTGTCCAATTCCAGCTGATCTCATAATATCACCCTCCAAAACCGGGTCCACATACATTCTATCGGCCTTCAATCCACGCTGGATCCAAGCTCTCTGGGCTGGATCATTGGATAAGATTAAAGTTTTTACCAATACCTGCCCCTGCTTCAACTCAGGAAGAGGCTTTTTGGTCAACTTAAAAGTGGAATCTTCCTCTCCCAAGTTGAAGTTTACCTTCTGATAAGGTGCTTTGTTCAAGATGAAGCAGTTAGATTCTTTAATTGATGACATAGGGGATGAATATACTACAGAAAGAGTGAAGAAGAGAAGAAAAATGCCTTTCTTATATATATTTTTCGATGAACATCGATTTACCCCACCCCACCTTTCGGCCCATGCGAGGTTATTTCCGGGCGCATTTCTGACGCACCTTTTCTGCAGCAATTAACTTGATAATTCGATTATTTTTTCCGGACATACAATCTCTATTTATGCGATTTTAGTAACGCTCTTACCGTTAGGTTTGGAACTGGAGAACAATTGTTCCCAGACAGCTGGTACCTTAGATAATGGGTCTGATTCAGAGGAAACATCATCAACATGAATACCTTCAGTGAGTTTGATAGCACCAGTCTTGATAGCACCAACGATGGTTTCAATGGCTTCAGGAAATTGAGCGGCGAAGTCAGAAACTATGAAACCTTGAACCTTTAATCTGTTCATTATAATTTCGGTCCAGTTAGAAACGTTCAATTTGCTGTGATCTTGATAACCACTGATAGCACCACAAGCAACAACGTGACCAAATCTCTTAACTTCAGTCAACATAAAACTCAAGATTTCACCACCAACGTTGTCGAAATAGATATCAGCGAAGTCATCACCTATGTAGTCGGACAATTTCTTCTTCCAATCTTCATCATTGTAATTAACGGTGAAATCAGCACCAAGCGATTGGACCCATTTGCCCTTTTCGTCTGAACCAGTGATACCAATGACTTTACCAGCACCGAGAATCTTGGCTAATTGCACAACCATAGAACCAGTAGCACCAGAAGCAGCAGAAACAACCACAGATTGACCCTTTTCGAATTTACCGACTTCTTTCAAACCAAAGTAAGCAGTTAAACCAGTGAGGCCAACGTTAGCCAAGTAAGCAGGGAGTGGGAGACCAGCATTGACGTCAATTTTGGTGAAGAGTTTGGTATCTGGAACAATGGCATAATCAGCCCAGTAAAAGACACCAGACACAACATCACCTTTAGCGTACTTGGAAGATCTGGATTCAACAATCTCACCAACACCAAGAGAACGGTTTGGTTGACCTTCTACAACTGGAGGAGTATATGCTCTTTTAGGGTCAGAACCCTTTTGGATGGCAGGTCTTTGGGTAGGATCATTGGAGAAGTAGAGAACTTTGATGACAACATCACCATCCTTTAAAGTCAGAGGGTCGTATTTGACGGTTTTAATTTCAAAAGTGGAGTCGGCTTCTCCCCATTTGACATTGACCTCTTTAATTGGAGCGTTCTTTAACACAATTTGTTTGATTTCAGTAGGAACAGACATGATAATTGATTTTCTACAATAGCAATTTTCAGATCGTGACTTCCTATAGCGGTTTTATATACTGCTGTCACTTTAACTTAAATTGGTTCTGTCCCATTTTTGGGTGCTTGTTAGATGGGTTTTTGTTAGGAAAAATTCAATTATTTGCGGCCTCACCGCGGGTTAAACCCGCCCATATGCACGAGCAGGAGTTTAGAGATGAAGATGCCATCAATTTGTCAGCACCGAAGCGTGGGGCCACAGTGCAAAGAGAACTCCTCCCAGTGCTTGCGCCGACGTCTCCACATTCAGTCACGTTGCCGTGAAGTATCCACATCCAAGTTCCGGAATTTTCACCGGATTCCCTTTTGATGGAGCGAGATGGCAATTGCCAGCGAAGGACTGAGACCATAGCGCATAGGACTTGCAGAGAGCAACAAAACGGAACGACGAAAACAAACAAAGGTCCGCTTTGAAGCACGGGTGATGTTCCCGACGGGTTACTCTCACGTTGGGTTAGTAAAGGGACGGCGCCTGTTTCTTATTATTGATGACTTTGACAGCGTTCCAAATTTCCATCATGTTTCTACAATAGAACAATGCAGTTATGCAAGGTTTTTCCGAGTTTTCACTTTTTCGCAATTTTTATACTTTAATTCTTGAAAATTAAGCTAGCAACAGCCTCTACCAGCAGTCTTAACCTAAAGTACACACATAGCTTCCTTTGCCATTCTTTTTAAGCTTAACATCGAATTACTCTATGTCTGAAACAACACTCTACGCTTAAGGTCTAATTCAAACAAAATTTACCTAAAATACACAGATAGTTCACTAAGTTAGTTCTTTTCAACAACATCAAAATCTTTTTCATCTTTGGCGATTTGCTCTCTATTCCAGCTCAATAAGTTCACATCTCCAGTTCTTCTGGGCTTGACAAAATTGATTACTAACAAAGACAAGGCTAACAAGAAGCAAACACCTCCTCCAGCCATCCAGCTGACTCCTAAGAAGATGTTCTTACCGCCAATCACCGATCTTTGCGAGATGTAGATGTATTTATGGCCCTTATAAGGTAAAACCGGGAAATGTAAGCCAATGGTCACTTGATAAATTCCTGGTTCCAACGCATCATCATCGTTACGAAGAGCAAGTTTATTAAACGTAGGTAATGCTGAAGTGTGCATCCAGTTTTGAAACTGGTACCATTTGGAAATGTCAGGAACATTAGTGGCATTGTATCCGTTAGGGAACATTTTGTACCAATTTGGAGGAGGCACTATTTCGGTATGATTATATCTTGTCTTTTTAAATCTGTTCTTATCTGATTTCCAAGCGATTCCATCTTCGGTCATTTCATAACTTTTTGAAGTACCGTTCACTGCCTGTAAAGTAGTATCGTAAGTATCATTGAACATACTGTTGGCGATCAATCCACAGGGATAAATTCTTTTCCCCTCGCTATTCACCGATAATGGTTCACAGTTTTGGCCCACAGTGTTTTTGATGGTATTGACGGAGGCGGGTTTACCCTCAATCTGGTCCTCACTAAATGACTTGACGTAACGACGGTGGTTAGCATGGAATCTCTTCAAACGGTAGAAAAAGTATATTGGTGCCTTCATGGTTTCTGGCACTTCGAATTGCACCTGGCACACCAATCTTTCGTCTTTAAAGTCTTGGGTTTCATCGGTAGTTAACTTCCATTGAGCTTTATGGGAAGGTAACTTGTTATTTCTGAAGTTGTACGTGGTGTAATCGTCAGGAATCTCCGACCAGTAGTCTTGAGAGGCGAGATTCTGACACTGGCTGTAATCAATGGTGAAATCCTGTACCCTATGTGAAGCATACCACATAGCGGCCCCCAAGGGCACGAAAATAACGGCTATACCTATCAAAAGTGGAATGACGGTTTTAGCGGTTAGCACCGGATTACACGCCTTCAAACGTTGTTGTCTGAAAGCATTGTTACCTGGTCTTCTAGACTTCTCGGGTCTGGGTTCAATGATGTCACTTTCACTTCCGGAATCAGATTCATAGTTGTCATCGACTGGGGTATGGGGAATAGTTACCTGCGGAGCCTGGGCGGCGACGAAGTCTTCTTCTGCTCCTCCTTCAGCTCTTGATGCCATGTTGTGTGTAAGATAATAGTACGTGATGGAGGCTTGGATTCGTTTAGATTTTGGATCCGTTTAGATTTTATGAACCGGGTCGGCCGACACGTGACAAAATACACCCGTACATATAAATACAGATGCACGGGTGCAATCAATACCTCCGTACCTCTGCGACACCGGTCTTCAATGAACAAAGAAAAAAAAAAATTTTAAGTGAAAAATTCACTTAAGTTCATCTTCAGCAACTAAACATGTCAGACAACGCTGCCGAAAACAACATTGAGATCTGGAAGATCAAGAAGTTGATCAAGTCCTTGGAGATGGCCAGAGGTAACGGGACCTCTATGATCTCGTTGGTCATTCCACCAAAGGGTCAAATTTCTTTGACTCAGAAGATGTTGACAGAAGAATACGGTACTGCATCCAATATTAAATCTCGAGTTAACAGACTATCTGTTTTATCTGCCATTACTTCGACACAGCAAAAATTGAAGTTGTATAACCATGTTCCAAAGAATGGGTTGGTGATTTACTGTGGGGATGTGATCACTGATGAAGGTAAAGAAAAGAAATTGAACATTGATTTCGAACCTTTCAAGCCAATTAACACCTCGTTGTACTTGTGTGATAACAAATTCCACGTAGAAGCATTGTCAGAATTATTACAAGATGATGACCGATTTGGGTTCATTATCATGGATGGTAATGGAGCATTATTCGGGTCAGTCTGTGGTAACAACAGAGAAGTTTTACATAAGTTTACCGTTGATTTACCCAAAAAGCATGGTAGAGGGGGTCAATCTGCTGTTCGTTTCTCCCGTTTGAGAGAAGAAAAAAGACACAATTATGTCAGAAAAGTCGCTGAAGTTGCGGTACAAAACTTTATTGAAAATGACAAAGTTACCGTTAAAGGGTTAATTTTAGCTGGTTCAGCTGATTTCAAGACTGAATTGTCGAAATCTGATTTATTCGATGGTAGATTACAAGCCAAAGTGTTGAAGATTGTTGATGTTTCTTATGGTGGTGAAAATGGATTCAATCAAGCAATTGAATTGTCAGCAGAAACATTAGCCAACGTCAAATTTGTTCAAGAAAAGAACTTGTTGAACAACTATTTCGATGAAATTTCCCAAGATTCAGGTAAGTTCTGTTATGGTATTGAGGACACTCTTAAAGCCTTGGACGCTGGTGCTTGTGAAATTGTTATTGTCTATGAAAATCTTAACATCATGCGTTACACATTGAAAGATTCTGAAGGAAAAGAAGTTATTGCTCACGCTAACCCCGAGTTACCTGACAAATCATATACTTTAGACAAACAAACTGGAGCAGAAATGGAAATCATCAAGGAAGAAACCTTCTTGGAATGGTTGGCAGAGAACTACAAGAGTTTCGGGGCTACTTTGGAATTCGTCACTGACAGATCTTCTGAGGGAGCACAATTCGTCCAAGGTTTCGGTGGAGTCGGTGCTTTGTTGAGATATAAGCTTAATTTCGAACAATTGGCCGAGGACTCGGATGAAGATGAATATTATGATGATGATGATGACGATTTCCTTTAGGTAATCCTGTGCATATAGATTCTGTTTTGTAAGTTTTTTTAATCAATATTCGGGTACCAGACAAGATCTTACCAAAATAGAGACGACGTATATGTGTAGAGCTTGAATACGCCATAAGATGCCATAGCCTCATGGAGGACTTGTGGATGGAAAACTAATTGATGAAACTACTAAAAATTTCGAAGATGTCTACTTTAATATATATACACAGATAATGCTCTATTTATGCCGAGATGTGTCAAAGATCACCTAATGCTTCTTTTTAATTGTTTTGGAGATCTTGTTGAGATCACTCTTATTCTGTTTCTTGGCTCCTCTCTTTCCCCTTAAGTCATCGAGTGCTTTAGTCTCTTTATGGCCCAAAATCGACTTGTGAGTGGCCCCTGATACCATTTGGTGGGCCAAGTTTTCTAACCCACTGGTTAAATACGATCTCCGATGGTTCTTTCTAACAGGTACACTGAGCATTTGATTCAATTGGTATCTCAACTGTTTCGATTCATCTTTTGAGATGATCTTTCCCTCTTTTCTCTTTCTGGTACGTTTTAAGAAATCATCCTCAAAATCTTCAATGTCGGATAAATTGTCCATTCCTAAGTCTTCAGCTGCTTGTTTTACCCACGAGTCTTCCTTGGAGGTGGAAGTAGTAGAAACAGTCGAGTTGGATAACTGAGCAGCAAGATTAACTATTGGTTTGATTTGCCCAACGACATCCATCTCAATTGGCAATGATTTGACGTCGGTATGCATGTTGAATCGGGTACTTTGCTGCCCCGAACTGGCTACTAGTTTCCGTAATTTTCTCAAGGGTCCAGAGGCTTCTTGTGGGGAACAAAGCATCACCGAAACACCTTCTTTACCTGCTCTCCCAGTTCTACCTGATCTATGAATGTAAACGTCAGCTGTACGGGGTAAATGGTAGTGGGCTACGTGGTCGATGTTAGGAATATCCAATCCTCTAGCAGCAACATCAGAAGCCACCAAAACGGCCACCTTATTGTTTTCGGTAGCTTCCTTGAACCGTTCAATAGCTCTCAATCTCTGCCTTTGAATCATAGACGAATGGATGGAAAATGTAGGGATCTTGAGATTGTTCAAGAACGGCACCAATCTCTTTACTGAGTCAATGGCATTGGTGAAAACCAAAGTAGATCCTGGATACATCAATAAGAAGTAGTACAAGTAGAGATCTCTTTCGGTAGCTCCACATTCGATCAAGGCTTCGGTAACTTTCCCGGAAACTGTTTCTTTCGGATTAACATCCACCAACCCCGGTTTGGAATCCTTGAACTTTAATTTATCGGATAGTAATTTTAAGATCTGAGAGTTTCCAATTAATCCGGTAGATTGGTCGGTGTTTTTCTTATGATGCTTGTCTAATTTTCCGAACAAATCACTGGAGAATGTAGCACTGAACACTAATGTCTGCCATTTCCAGGCAATCTTGGCATCTTTTTTAGGTCTTTGTTTCTGTAAGATCTCCAAGATCTTATCGAACTCTTCAAAATGACCATCTTGAAGAAGTCTATCTGCTTCGTCGAGTACTATTATATCCACAAGTGCAAGTCGATTGGCCAACTCTTCATCGTTTTCAATTAGCTCCAAGAATCTCCCTGGAGTAGCAACAATTATCCCTGGTCCATGGCCCAATAATCTCTGCTGTTTCTGGATCGCAAGACCACCAGTAATACTCACAATGCCATGATCCGAAAGAGGTGAATACTTGGCTATTTTGTTCAAGTGATCAACCACCTGATGTGCAAGTTCTCTGGTAGGAGCAAATATGATCCCCGTTGGGGCATTGGCAACTTTGTTTTTGGAATTCGTCCGAATCTGTTCGAGTTTAGCAATGTAACGTTCTAGTATTGGAATCCCATACGCTAATGTCTTACCTGAACCAGTGGTGGCTTTACCAATGATATCTTTACCTTCTAATGCTAATGGAATTGATTTTCTTTGAATGGGGGTTGGCGAATTGAACTTTAATGCTGCGAGACCACTGAGAACATATGGGCTAAGTGCCATACCGCTTTCTTCGTTGTTCCATGCTGGCAAGTCGACTTCTTCCTCGGGCAACGGTAAGTCAAGCGAGCTGAATCCATAAGGTTTCAACTCGGAATCGGCTTCCAGGACTTTCTTAGTCTGTGGCTTTGTCTTCTTTGGCTTGGTTTGAGAATCTTCGACCTCCATATCGAATCCTTTAAACTCTTCACTATCAGCATCATCTGCTTCTTCCTCGTCTTGATCTTCATCTTCTGCCTCATCTTCTGCCTCATCTTCTGCCTCATCTTGTGCTTGTTCTGTCTTCTTCTCTTCGAATACACCATCAGCTCTTTCTAGTTCCTCTAATTGGGCTTCTGTCTTCAACTTTCTTTTATCCTGCACTACGAACTCCGGCTTCCCATTCACGATCTTGACATCGACTCCGTCGATTTCCTCCAAACCAAAGAAACCTTCATAATTCCCTAAGTTGTCCGGGACCTCCACCTCTTTCCATGCTAAACTGCTGGCTTTGACCACTTTCGACTCTAGCTTCAATGTCTGCTTCAATTTTAGTGGTTTTCTAGGCTTTTTGGCACCGAAGTCGAGTTTTTTCCCCTTCACTCCGGAAGTTTTTCCTCCTTTATGCTTCATAACTTTACCATTCTTCTTTCTGGGACTTTTACCCCCTTTAGGCTTTGGCTGCACCATTGAATTGTCCTGTTTTCTCACCTTCATATTGGCAGCTTTTTTGACAGTCTGAGAAAATCTGCAAACCTCATCACGCGGACTGCACATAGCGCGATGATTTATCTATACAGTTTCTATGATGCTCATACCTTTTGAAAAGGACCTTTGGGGATGGCCAAAAGCAAGAGGAAAGGGATACTCAGACGACCCCAGTCGATCACAGGAGCGAAGGAGCGTCCTAAGTCGTTCAAACCTCAACAAGCGAGACAGCTAATCCGTAGGTTCCATGTACTTCAGAAGAATAAGCATGCCATTCTTTCCAGACTAAGAAAGAAAGAGGGCCTCGAGTTGACAGAAGAGAATTACAAATGTGTGATAGAGGGCAAATCCAAGGTGTACAGCCAGTCATACGAAAAATCCAAGGTACCAGTAAAGTATACCGATAACGAGCTTTACAAAATAGATAGTGGCCTCAGCATTCATGATCTTCTTTCCAAGCTTGGAGAGATCGATTCAGAAATCGACCAACGAGGAGGCCTAGACGCATATCAGATCGCCTCTACACAAGGACAGAATACAAAGAGAGGTGGGGACTCTTCAAAGAAGTTGATAGAGTGGTTGAAAAGCACTGAGTATCACTATCATAGTATAATAGAGAAAACTGGAATGAATGCTCTAGAAATAGGTTGCTTGAGTCCAGATAATCTCATATCAACGTGTGGAATCTTCAAAGAAGTTGTCAAAATCGATCTCAACTCCCAAAATCCCCAGATTCTCCAGCAAGACTTTATGGAGAGACCTTTACCAAATGGTAATGACGAAAAGTTCAACTTAATATCTTGCTCATTAGTGGTGAATTTTGTCCCTTCACCGACTGCTAGGGGAGACATGCTTAAGCGAATCACTCAGTTTTTAAAACCACCAACTCCCAACAACATGAGCACTTTGTTTCTTGTGCTACCATTACCTTGCATAACAAACTCAAGATACTTCGACAATTCTACACTAATAGCCATTATGCAGGAGTTAGGATTCAAGCAGATTTGTCGGTATGAAGCCAAGAAAGTTGTATACTGGTTATTCGACTGGCAGGGCCAAGACCAAATAAAACTCACTGACAAATATCGGAGAAAGAAAAACCTCTATTCCGGTGCCAATCGAAACAACTTTTGTATTTTATTGCAGTAAAGTTTTACTATGGTGTAGGCTTTTAATAATAAGGTCCTTACTCTCATGATTTGGTGTCGTGTTTTATTGCCGGAAACAGCAGAATTTGTCTCAATCATTGGGGTTGCATTACATATAAAATACACAAATTAACTGCTTATAATGTACACTAAAATTTCAAGTAGAATCTTTGTGCCCGAAAAGCTTAAAATCAAGGATCGGAAGATCCTGGAATAATTTATCCGTAGATGAACCCGGTCTAAAAGCCTACATCATGCTTGACATCTCGACCTCGAAAAGATTTTCCGAAGCGTGACGCATCTTTGCAAAAACAAAAAAGAAACCACCCGACAAACAAAGAAAAAGAAATGCACAAAAGAAATTGGAGTACAAAGTGTTGCATGATGCACCCACCAGTTTCGAAAGTAACCACTGTTGTTCCGGAAAAATTTTCATCGGTTTTTAGGCATATTTTCAATCCGATAGTCCGTATGTTATAACAATAAGTCCTTTTAATTACAGTGTAGTCATATCAAATTCTGCAGTTATTTGATAATTTTTGACGATCATCCTGTACATCAATATTCCACGATTGAATGGAATTAAAATGTAATGTTAGTTGTTGCTTGAACCGAATTTTAAGGTGAAAATGCCTTACGATACTGGCAAAGACACAATCGGAAATACTTGTATATACACAACCTGAAACTAATTCATTGTAATAAGTTTTGAGTTCATTTTACGCAAAAGTCTAGTTCTTACGAGCGAACCGGAGCGATGTCCCCCCTCCCTTGGTACCGGGCTTAGTGGAGAAATTGGAGAGCAGGAATATAATCCTATTTTAGGTGGGGAGACAAAGAAGAAAAAGCGGAGTAGAAGATTGATTATTTTAGGTGTAAAAATATGGTGCAACATCTTGTAAAAAAAAGTCAAACTGCAGCGTGGTCAGATGTTTCGGATTAATTTAGACATATCATCTTGTAAAAAAAGGGCAAACTGCAGCGTGGTCAGATGTTTCGGATTAATTTAGACATATCGACCCTTTGACGGAAAAACTCTGCTGAAGACATCAACAGAGGGGTGGCATGAGGTTTGCTGAAACACTCCTCACATAGCACAATCAACTATTGTCACCAGATGCTGCAAGGATAATCAGAAAAATACACAACACAAAAGGCAGAGACCTCAATATCTTTGCATCATAATTCTTAAACAGGAGACTTTTGGGTGATGGAGCGGAGCACCCAGCATCCTCCGAATCAGAAACAATAGAGACACCTGGAAATACTAATGGTGAGTGGGTGACTTTGTGGGCAAATTCGGAAGATGAGGAAACCTCATGTACAGGTTGCATAAAAAACTTGTGAGACCACTCCCAAAATAAGGTGTTGTGCGTCAATTACCACCGCGAATTAATCCGGGGCATCGAATTGTTCCGGAGAAAATGGTGGAGGTGTGGGAAAAAAAAGTCATACCACGGTAAAAGAGTATTCACTTGCAATCTAGGTTGGGGCACTTTTCTTGGAGTAGTGACCATGGCCAAAGAAGATCGAGCCTAGTGAATCATCATATACTACGTGAAATATTGGCAGACTATATAGTATTCAATGTTATATAGTAACCTCAGCGGAGGAGAAAAAGATCGACCCCAGTAACTTGCACTTGCCATGAAATGTAGTATGATGACATTCACAGTGTTGCATTGAGGGAAAAAAAAAGAAAAGACGACAGAAATTGAAAAAATAAAATATTTTTTCTGCAAGGTTTTCTTTTTTTCTTGCATTTCTTAGTAATTTTGAAGGAAGAGTGGTAAAAAATATTCACCGTCTTTCTTTTTTTTTCATCAATTCCCTCTGATTTTCACTATGCCAATTTTAAAAATGCATCTGGCCACTCGCTGCATTCTGCTTAATATAAATAAGGAACGGGATCCTCACTAATAATGAATATTTCACACTCCTCATCAGATTAGATCATAGATTTCATTCTATTATACAATCAAAAAAACTTACTCATATTTTAATTATGTCTCAAGAAGATTTTGCATCTGGTACTCAAACACCAGTTGGCTCAATTTTATCCAAAGAAGATGGAAAGCCTGCTTCTGAAGATATTCATCCTAATGAAGAACAAAATTTACCAACTTTAGATGAAATTTCATCTAAGAACCATTGGCTTGTTTCATTCTTCTGTTTCTTAGTTGCCTTTGGTGGTTTCGTTTTCGGTTTCGATACCGGTACCATTTCAGGTTTCGTCAACATGCCAGATTTTATCAGAAGATTCGGTACCACGAACTCTGAAGGTGTGTACTCTCTTTCCACCATCAGAACCGGTTTAATCGTCGCTATTTTCAACATTGGATGTGCCGTTGGTGGTATTTTCTTATCTAAAATTGCTGATGTCTACGGTAGAAGAATTGGTATTATGTCTTCCATGGTTATTTACGTTGTCGGTGTTATTATCCAAATTGCTTCTCAACATGCTTGGTACCAATACTTCATCGGTAGATTGATTACTGGTATCGCTGTTGGTATTGTTTCCGTTTTGTCTCCATTATTCATTGGTGAATCTGCTCCAAAGAAATTAAGAGGTACTTTAGTGTGTTGTTTCCAATTGTGTATCACTTTAGGTATCTTCTTAGGTTACTGTACTACCTATGGTACTAAGGATTACGACGATTCCAGACAATGGAGAATCCCATTAGGTTTATGTTTCGCCTGGGCTATCTTATTGGTTGTTGGTATGGTTAACATGCCAGAATCCCCAAGATTCTTGGTTGAAAAGAATAGAATTGAAGAAGCCAAACGTTCCATTGCCAGATCCAACAAGGTTTCACCCGAAGACCCTGCTGTTTACACTGAAGTCCAATTGATTCAAGCTGGTATCGAAAGAGAAAGCTTAGCTGGTTCTGCATCTTGGACTGAATTGGTAACCGGTAAGCCAAAGATCTTATCCAGAGTTATCATGGGTATTATGTTACAATCTTTACAACAATTGACTGGTGACAACTATTTCTTCTACTATGGTACTACTATATTCAAGGCTGTTGGTTTAGAAGATTCATTTGAAACCTCGATCATCTTAGGTATTGTCAACTTTGCATCTACTTTCGTTGGTATCTACGTCATTGACAGATTTGGTAGAAGATTATGTTTGTTAACTGGTTCTGCCTGTATGTTTATCTGTTTCATCATTTACTCGGTTTTGGGGGTTACCAACTTATACATTGACGGTTACGATGGTGCTACCAACAAACCAACCGGTGACGCTATGATCTTCGTTACCTGTTTGTACATTTTCTTCTTTGCTTCTACTTGGGCTGGTGGTGTCTACTGTATCATTTCCGAAACCTACCCAATTAGAATCAGATCCAAGGCCATGTCTGTTGCTACTGCTGCTAACTGGATTTGGGGATTCTTGATTTCCTTCTTCACTCCATTGATCACCGATCAAATCCACTTCTACTACGGTTTTGTCTTCACTGGTTGTTTGTTATTCTCCTTCTTCTACGTCTACTTCTTTGTTTCTGAAACCAAAGGTTTGAGTTTGGAAGAAGTTGATGAATTGTACGCACAAAACATTGCTCCATGGAAATCATCCGGATGGACCCCACCACCAGTTGCTGAAATGGCCCACACTACTGGTTATGCATCCGAATTAAAGCCTGAAAATGAACATGTCTAACGGTGGAAAAATAAACCTTATTTCCTGCATGACGCATTCTAATTTTCTCATCTGTATATTTTTTTTTTTCCGCATTCACTGCCCTTATGTTTTATGAATTAGTTAGATAGAATAATGAATATAATAATCATCTACTTATACTTTGTGGCTCAGCCCGTATATGACAGATCAAGATCAAGATCATGCTGAAACTGAATGCATGTCCTATTCGTAGCCAGGGTCGCATCCAGAGGTTAAACCCTAAAGATCAATTTCATCTCCATCTGATATCGGTACAACACGCACCCTTCTCTCTTATCTGATTCCAGAGCCTATGCCGAATCTCACGTGCATCCATTCATCCGCTCATCGGAAATCCTCGGGAGAAACCTGACTCCACGACACCAATGTCGCACTCTCCCCCCTCCACACCCCCGCCAGCGGGATTGGGCCGATGGACGGGTTTTCCTCCTCCTAGCGGCGCTTGAGTCATATTAGGCGAAGGAAAATTACTCCACTTTCCTGCTGAGTCACAAGAGCCATGGTTTTCGGTCTTTACATTGGCCAGATTGTGGCCCCAAACCAAATGTCCGAGAATGTCTCCTCTTCATGTCTGATTTCCGTTAGCGGATATTCTCGACTGATTATTTTTTCATCGTCCATGAATCCTCATAAACATTTATATATGCATGGAGGAGAAGTTTTTCACGTAGCTTCTTTGAATTTTTTTCTCACTCTTCTTCTTCTTCTTCAGATCAAAACATGATTGCTAGAACCCAATTAACAAAGCTCACCGGCAAAACAAACACCACCACCTTGAGATCGTTCTCGGTGGTCAGTCAATTGAACGACTGGAAGCAAATTCCTTTGGCTCCTCCAGATAAAATCTTGGGGATCAGTGAAGCCTACGTGAAAGACACCAACTCCGCCAAAATCAACTTGGGGGTCGGAGCCTACAGAAGTAACGAAGGTAAGCCAATCATCTTCCCCTCCGTCAAGCAAGCCGAAGCTGTGATTTTAGAGTCCGAAACCGAAAAGGAATACACGGGTATAACCGGGAACAAGAACTATCAAAATATCGTGAAAAACTTCGTTTTCAACAACAGCGGTAAAGACTCCAACGGTGCCAAGTTGATTGCTGACAACAGAATTGTCACTGCGCAAACCATCAGTGGTACCGGATCTTTACGTGTGATTGCCGATTTCTTGAAGAGATTCTACTCTTCGGAAAACATCATTGTTCCTAAGCCAACCTGGGCCAATCATGTTGCCGTATTCACCGACGCTGGATTGAAATCAGAGTTCTACGCCTACTATGACAGCGCCAGCAACGACTTGGACTTTGCCAACTTGAAATCTTCCATTCAGGCCACCCCAGATAAGTCCATCATCTTATTGCACGCATGTTGCCACAACCCTACCGGTATGGACTTGACTGCTGAACAATGGGAAGAGGTTTTGTCTTTGATCATCAGCAAGAAGTTGTTCCCCTTGGTTGACATGGCCTACCAAGGATTTGCTTCCGGAGACCCATACAAGGATATCTCCTTGATCAGAAGATTGAACGAATTGGTGGTTAAGGGCGATATTCCAACCTATGCCTTGTGTCAATCGTTTGCCAAAAACATGGGATTGTACGGGGAAAGAACCGGTTCTATCTCCATTGTTTCCGAGTCATCGGAACAATCCACTGCCATTGAATCGCAATTGAAGAAGTTGATCAGACCAATCTACTCTTCTCCACCTATCCATGGTTCCAGAATCGTGGAAGCCATTTTCTCTAACCAAGACTTGTTGCAAGGATGGCTCAAAGACTTGGACTCGGTGGTGGGTAGATTGAACTACATCAGAGACCAATTGTACCAGAAATTGGACAAATCCAACTACAACTGGGAACACTTGACCAAGCAAAGAGGTATGTTCATCTACACCGGTTTGACCAAGGAACAAGTGATTGAATTGAGAGAGAAGTACTCGGTGTATGCTACTGAAGATGGAAGATTCTCCATTTCCGGAGTTAACGAACAAAACGTTGACTACTTGGCCAATGCCATCAACGAAGTTGTAAAAAAATAGAGAAGGCTCCAATGTGTTCTTAATTGGGCTGATATATAGAGTTCTTACGAGCTATGCAAAAGTAGATTGAACAAGTGTAGGATTTGGTAGGATGATGTTGAATGATTTTGAGTGAAATTGATTTTTCGCACCCACGACATGGGACGACATTGAAGGCAGACAGCGACGACATTGAAGGTCTGACATTGACGACAGCCACGACATTGTCAGGCAACTCGCTTACACTTGTGCTCATACCTGCCAATAACCAGAGAACAGTAGCATCACTATTCTCTATCTCTTTCAGGTAGTCTTCTGGAAGTCGTAAGTCCGGCGGCTTCCCCTCAGCCAGTGGGTGCGAAAAATATGCCGCCCCCCGTTCCTCTCGGCCCAGTCCCGTCCATCTCCCGCACCGCACTACCCCCGCTCATGGGCTCCTTTTCGACTTCTCTGCCTTTCGCTGACCCAACTTTGGGCCTTTTTTCCCCTGCACGGGTCCCTTCCCCCCTTTCGCGGGCCCAAACTTCGGCCCATTTGGCTAGTTTGCGGCCCATTTTCTGCCCATTGCTGCCCCACATTTCTCCACACCCGTGCACCACGAAGTTTTCCAAAAGGTCACATCACATCTGGTGATCCTAAAAACCCCCTTCAATTAATCACGAGTTTTTTTTTCTCCACCCCTTTTCTTTAGTCCATTTTCACTGAATCGACTGTCTCAGTTGCCGCATCCTCCAGCATGTCCGTCCAATTAGTCGAAACCACCCCGTTCCAAGACCAGAAGCCTGGTACTTCTGGGTTGCGGAAAAAAGTGACAGTTTTCCAACAACCCCATTACACCGAAAACTTCATTCAGGCCATTCTTGATGCTATTCCTGAAGGCTCACAAGACGCCACTTTGGTCGTTGGTGGTGACGGTCGTTACTATAACGACGAAGTTATCCAATTGATCATTGAAATTGCTGCTGGTAACGGCGTGAAGAAATTGATCATTGGAGAGAATGGATTGCTTTCCACGCCGGCCACATCTCACGTTATCAGAATCAGAAAAGCCACCGGAGGTATCATCTTGACTGCTTCTCACAACCCAGGTGGTCCCAAGAACGATTTAGGTATCAAGTACAACTTGGGCAATGGAGGCCCAGCACCAGAATCGGTCACCAACGCTATTTACGAAGTCTCGAAGAAATTGACCCACTACAAGTTGATCAAATTTGACAAGGTCGATTTGAGCAAAATTGGCGAATTCAAAGTAAATGACGCATTGACCGTGGAAATCATCGACCCCACCAAGGATTACGTTGAATTGATGAAGGATATCTTTGATTTTGATTTGATCAAATCGTTCATTGATAAAGCCAGCAAAGAACAAAACTTCAAGATCTTGTTCGACTCCTTGAACGGGATCACCGGTCCTTATGGTTATAAAATTTTTGTTGAAGAATTGGGCTTATCGCTCGACTCCATCCAAAACTACGTGCCAAAGCCAGATTTCGGTGGCTTACACCCGGATCCTAACTTAACCTACGCCAAAACCTTGGTTGATAAGGTGGACAAAGAAAACATTGCTTTCGGGGCCGCTTCTGATGGTGATGGTGACAGAAATATGATTTATGGAGCCGGTGCGTTCGTATCGCCGGGTGACTCGGTAGCCATTATCTCTGAATACGCCGACTCCATTCCTTACTTCAAAAAGCAAGGCATCTATGGATTGGCCAGATCCATGCCAACGTCCGGTGCTTTGGATTTGGTGGCCAAGGACAAAGGATTGAATGTGTACGAAGTCCCCACTGGTTGGAAGTTCTTCTGTTCGTTGTTTGACGATAAGAAATTGTCAATCTGTGGAGAAGAAAGTTTCGGTACCGGTTCGAACCACATCAGAGAAAAGGATGGGGTATGGGCCATTGTTGCGTGGTTGAACGTTTTGGCAGACTTTAACTTGAAATTCCCCAATGAAGCCACTAGTATTGCATCGGTTCAAAACAAATTTTGGTTGAAATACGGTAGAACCTTCTTCACCAGATATGACTACGAGAATGTATCGACCGAAGGTGCTAACAAAATCATTGAATTGTTAACCTCCATTGTCGACTCCAAGAAATCAGGAGATGAATTGGCTCCAGGCTACGTCATCAAAGAGGCCGCAAACTTCTCGTATACCGATTTGGATGGTTCTGTAAGTGCTAAACAAGGTTTGTTCATCAAGTTTGAAAACGGGTTGAGATTCATCACCAGATTATCAGGAACTGGATCTTCTGGTGCTACCGTTAGATTGTACTTAGAAAAACATTCATCAGACGAGAAGTTGTATGGTTTAGGTGTTGATGAATTTTTGGCAGAAGATATTAAGTTTGTTTTGGCTTTACTCAAATTCAAGGAATTCTTGGGTAAAGAGGAACCAGATGTCCGTACTTAGATTTAAAGGAAAACGTCAGGACAAATACTTATACTACATATTAAAATAGTTATTTGTTAATGAGAAATATATTTTGAATTTTGTCAGGAATGTGTAAATGAAAGAAACCAAAAATTGATTAAACGGAGGATTCGCTCTAAATAAATCGATCTAACTCTAGATTCGTTCTCTTTTTATGCTTTTATTATACTCTATTTCTTCGGAAACGAAAATTCTCCAACATTCTGAATTCAACTTCTTTCTTACCTTTAATAGCAATTACGTCAAATCCGATTTTTTGCAACTATTTATTTCATCACTTTCTGGTCACAGCTCTAATACACAGTTCTACACTAGTTAACACGAAACTTTATATCGACTATACAAACTCAAATAGTAGCAAACCATTAAAATTAATTCTAGTAATCATCACACATCAAATAGACCTTCTCAAGTCAATTTGCAACTTCCTTTTGGATCTCACCTCCAACTTCTCACAACTTCTTCTTCTTAGCAGCAGACTCTTCATCATAATCTGCGGGACGCTTGGAATTCTCATAGATAAACCTTTCCTCCTGCTCCTTTAGCTGCAAAATCTCATCGAGTCTTTTGCGCATACTGTTTTCCCGCAATCTGGCAGCTTGCTCCATGGCTTCCAACTCCATGATTCTCGTTCGGTACAAGTCGTTAACCAACTCCAATTCAGAGATTCTTGTCTTCAACAAAGTAGTTTCATGTGCATTATCGTTATTATCCTTGTCCTTACCACTGTTATTGTTGGAGCCGTTGTTATAGTTGCTGTTACTGCCATTATTACTGTTATTGCTGTTGTTACTGTTGTTATTGTCACCGCTGCTGTTGTCATGGTTGTTCAAGTTGTTGAAGTTGTTCTGGAAGTGGGGTAATGGAGTGTTGGTGCCCATTTCGGAAGCAACCTGGTGGATTGGTGGAAGTGAGGGCTTGGAGTCGCCTGGATTCGAGGAATTACGAGATAAGTTCAAGTTAGGCGACAACATTGGCGTGGTAGTCTTGGATGTGGTGTTCAACTCCGGCGAATTGGTGCTGGTGCCGTTATTAAGCAGAAACTGGGGCCCAAACGAGGGAGAAGAGATGGTCTTACTGGAGGCCAAACCGGAGCCCAAAGCAGGCAATTTTGGCGGCAAAGGATGGGGCGAGCTTGCATTTAGGGCCGAAGAAGGCGGGGAAAACACCATGGACTCCTTTTTCACGGGTTTCTGGTGGATTAACGACACTCCGTCCGGGTTTGCGGGACGGTGGGAGGCCCTGAATGTCGCACTCGGGCCCAATTCGTTCGACATGGTCTCCAACGCACCGGCGGCCTGCACCGCGGCGGACGAGGACCGGGCGTTGGACAAGGACGACGTGGTGGACAATAGAAGCGGCGACGTGATTCTCTGCAAGCCGGGCGCAAACTGGGTCGGCGTGGACGACGGATAGTGGAGCGGCTGCACCTGGTGGGTCAAGTGGTTGGGGAGATGGGGGTGGTGGTAGGACGAAGAGGGCCCGCAGGTCGCGGTGTAGCTGGACGATTTGATGCTGCCGCCGGCGGACGCAGGGAGCAATGGCGTCAAGCTGGACTGGGGGTGGTGGTGATGGTGGTGGTGATGGAGCTGCTGGTGCTGGTCCTGGGCGGCGGGTACGGCCCCAGCGGCGGCCGAGGCGGTGCCAGAGGCTTTCTTCTTGGAGGCCGACTTGGGCGACTTTTTCCCTCCGGCGGCCAACGAGGTGGTGGAGAGCACCGGCATCGATTTGGAGTCTTTTGACTTCAACTCGGGGGTGTTTGGGCCCGAGCTCTTGCTGTTATGCGGTTGTTTGATCCTGTTTCTGGACTTGATGGTGTCTGTCTTCAAGCTGATGGGACGGGGGCGGCCGTGGAGCTTCAAGAACAAGCCACAGGCATTGCACAACACCTGGCCGGTTTCGTCCCGTCTCCAGAGCGGAGTGGTTTGCGTCTTACAGTTCTTGCACACGGGGCTGGCGATATTGGTCTTGGTGGTGGTGGTACCGTTGTTGATGTGGGTGGTGGTTTTGGCGTTGGGATGCACGGGGTTACTGGCGGTGCTGCTGGTGGAGGAGGGATTAGCATTGAAGGTGTTGACCTTGGCTGGGGTTTGCGTCTGGTCCTCGTAGTGGGCAGCGGACGAGGCCTCGTCGATCTCGGTTTGCGGCGTGAGAGGGTCGTTGTTTGCTGGCGTGGCTCCGGGGCCGCCCATGGGATCGCTGGCCTCAGACTTGACTTTGATCGGGGGAGTGGACGACGGAATGTTGTTGTTGGTGGTGGAGGAGCCAGGTTTGGAAGTGGCAGCAGCTGGGTCTGCTGTGGCCGTGGGTCCGCTCGACCCTGGGGTAGGAGGGAGCGGAGGGGGTAAACGCTGTTGAATCTCACTCATGGGGATGGTGATGTACTAAACGTGAAAAGAGTGAACAGGTTATGGTGTAAAAGAGAAAGAGTAAAGAGTTATCTGAAAAAAAAAAAAAAATAAGAGGACAAAAAAATTTTTTTTGTTAAGCAAATTTTTCTTTTCGCTAACAAAATCGTTTATGACACGAACCGATAAGGAAATCAGAAGATAAGAGGTACGGGCTGCGTCCGATTAGATAGCGAGATAATTTACGACTGATGCTATCAGTTGGCTGTTGCAAGCGGAGGGGCACGGATTTCGGCACAGAGAGGGTCTCGCTCCCGACGAATTCATACTACAGAGAAACTTGGCACCTGTAGGGAGTATACTTACAGAGCAAAAGCATGAAGATGATAAAGACAGAGGAAAAAAATCTGATAAAGGGAGCGAGAAAAAAAAAAAAATCTTATCGTATGAGAGCCAGCAGGATGAACGGGTCCAATTGGTGAATTGGTGAATTGGTGAATTGTCAGGAGAGAATATACGCTCGGAATGTTGCTCATGCCCTACGTGTGGGTAGATGCAAGAGTGACTCCGAAACCTCTGCCGGGAATGCCAGATGAAATTAGCCCGGGAGCCAATACCGTAGTGCCTTTTCTTGGGAGGGCGTGCCGGCACCGGGACGTGCGCGGGTCGAAACGGCGCAAACACATCTGGTGCACGGGTGCAAAACGGCTATCAATCGCCGTCGGTTGCAGTTGTGGTTCCGAGCCCAGGGGTATCCGCTAGCTATTAGGTTACAGCAGGGTTTGGTACCGCTACACAATATGTTGTATTGAGTCTATATTTAGAGTGGAGCAAGTCTGGAATTGAAGAACTGGTTTGTTGTTAAGTGGCATGACAATGACATTCTGCAAAGATCACCAACGCCGTCTGATCAGCGGGGTGGATGCTGTTTTCTTGTCAACTGTATTTCCGACTTCGTGTCTGGTTGCTGGGTCGAGACACGTAAGTATGTCTCGCTTGCTTGTTATATCTCTGCAACCTTCGGTTTTGCCAGTATTTCCGACCTCGTTTTCTGGGTGAGAAAAAAAAAAAGCTGTCTCTTTACTTGTCTACAGTATCTCCGACCTCGTTTCTTGGTGAGAGAATGTGTCGAACGTATCTCCGACTATGTCGCATTTCTATTTACCTTGTTTTCAATGTCAAGACTGCTTGTCCTATTGTATTTCCGACCTTGCTTTGCATCCAGACAGCACTACTGCCCTGCCTATTTGGCCCACAAGTATAGCTACTTCTCTTCTGCTTGCCTATCCTTTAGCTCTCTGCCTGCCTGTCTTCCCATTGGTCAGACAGCTTGAGACAGCACCTTCATCCACTTGAACCGGTTATACAAATTACTTTTTCTATTCTCCTTCGAATTGAACAATACCAACCGTTTGCAGCCCTTGATATAAACCCTCGTAGCGTCTACCGTAATCAACGTATCGAACAGAAACTTCTCTACATACTCGTCAAAATCGTCTTCTTTCACAATAACCACCTTTGCATATTTGCGAATCACCAATTCTTGCAATTGCTCCTTGTTTCGCTTAAATCTGATGATCGGCACCAACCGATTTAACTCGTCAATTACAACATTCATATCGTAGTACCATTTAACGGCAATGCTAAGATCTGCACTGTACTGCCCACTCCATTTCCACCCAGCAACGAAGAACACGGCACTGAAAAGCTCTTCTATGGATGTCGCACCGCTTAATTGCAGCTTAAACTTCTCCCAACGTGGCCTAACATGAAGCTTGAAAAACATCACCAGATTTTCTCCATTCTCATGGAACGGGAATTGGTCGAGACCTAGCAACGTGCTTACCTTGCCTACTTGGCGTAGTTGCTGGTCGTAATGCTTTTCTAGTTTGGAAATGTACTGGCTGGTTTTCTGGGGGTCGTTGTAAGCAAACCACCAACCATCCACATCTATATCGGTGGAGGTCATAACTACTATTCTTTCGCTGGGAAAATTTTGTACCAATGTTCTACCAATGCCGCCCAAAACTCGCCTGATGTGCTTGGGATGTTCATATTCAACTAATGTTAGCCCAGTGCTAATCGCCGATACTAAAACCTTTGCTTCTTTCCCACTCAATGCTTCTGCCTTCTGTAAGTAGGGATAATTTTCTACTATCGTCTCATCGGCATGAAATCGTACAATACATGCATTCGCCCCGTCGTTGGAAGTTTTCTTCGGGCCCCCGTGTGTCTTCAATCTCTTCGTGGTCTGAATATGACCCCATTCGCTGGAATTCACGCAGTCAATGACGAACTCTAGTGGTCTGTTTTTCTGTACTTCATAACTTGCAACCTCTGGGTTCTTTTCAAATCCTAAGAATAAGTCCTCAATATACTCAGGCAATGCTGTTGTTTGTCGTTTCAATATACCAAGCTTCCGGTGCTGCCTGTGGAAACTCTCTGGAAGGTATATCATATAGTTAAACCGCTTATAATTGGGGTCATTAAAGTCCACCGTAATTTCCAGATTCTCCTTCACAACTTGACCCAAGACTACCTTAGACACTCCATACTTCGATATTGCAGTGTTTGGCGATGTCTTGTTGGGCTTCTGTACCGCCAACAATACGATTAGCTTACTGTCACCGAGTTTTTTACTGTCCATCGGGAATTTATAGCTGCCATTCTCAACTTCGATGTTTTGTATAGGCTCAAACTCACTTCTGGGGCTCTTCACACCCCCAGGTTGGTCGGGATCGGTGATTTTTAGACCGGAAACAATCTCGATAACATGCTGGGTGAGTTGTCGATGTAAAGCCACCGATTGGTTGTATGATAGACGAAAATCGTAGTCCTGAACTGTCAAAAACTGAGTGTTCTCTGTTGGTATGGTAAAATGGTCTTTTTTCCACAATGAAGTCTCATTAAAATCATCCAATGGGAACGTAAATGCATCGAGAGTAGTCACATACACTCGTTCTACCAATAATTCTGCAAGAAACAGCACACTCTTGAGGTCTCGAGGGTAATTTTCACTTATATCTAGATGTTTGAGCATTTTTTCGAGTCTTTTGATGTCAAATCGTTGTAAATACGCTAACAACTCCTCCCGGGAACAATCGTAGATCGAAGCCTTAGAGAGAAATGCATCTATCTGGTTTGTCTCGTTGAAAATGATGCTTTGCAATCTGTTGAAAGACTTGGATGCTTCAATCTCATAAACTTCTCCTGTGAACCCATTTATAGGGTAATCTACGTAAAATTTTAGTACTTTCACTTCGGGCATCGTTATGGACTTTAATTCTGCTAAGAAACCAACTTCACTCATGAGCACTCGAGCATATTCTCTAAGAGGCATTTGACTAACCAAGCTTATTAATAACGAAAGATACCTTTTCAGATATTCCGTGAACTCTTCCTGGTTTGATTCCGACAGCTCGTTAACGAATTTCATAAAGCTCACGAGAGAAGAGTACAACCAGCGTCTTTTGAGCTTGGCTGGTATCAGAAGCTCGTCCCCCTTCTCCACACTCAGGTTATACTCTGTGAATGCCTCGTGGTTTCGTAGATTAACGGCAGTGTTATCGTCAGCTAGCACCTTTATTTCACCAGCGTTAGGCAAATTGCTCCAGATAGAAATGTCGAATAATGGCCGGATTAGCTTCTTCACCTTACGATCACCTAGTTTGAAAGTAACAAGCTTGTTAATGAACCTAAGCGAATTGCAAGCAATTCGGCTCGTTTCTATCTTGAATTCGATACTTGAATATAACAATCGAGACACCAATAGATCCATCTGGCCGCTCTCCAATAGCTTATCCACTATGGTTCCTTCTCTTCTCACTTCCATTTCATACACCGCTAATAGAATCGTAAGCTCGATATTGTTGTTTGTCACGTCCTCATCGAACGATGCCTGGAGCACGTTATCATAGTAATTGCTATCGTACAACAGCCCCAAAAGCTCGTTAGCCTCGATGGGGCTTACTCTTGAAGACGTGATTACACCGTGAACACTGCTCACGTAATGATTGTTGGAGAAATTTTTGGGCAACCCATTTTTCCATCGACTCTTCAAACTTCGTATCAACTTGACACCTTCATTGTAGCTCATATCTGGTCGCTAGCATCCAAAACAGTGGTCTCTTCACCTAAGACTAGCTTCTTAAGATGGGAGACGTGCGCGAGCAAAAGTCGTGTGAATATCGACATATTGAAAAATGTGAAAAATGTGAAAGCTGAAAAGAAAAAAATACCCGTTACTGGACTCACTCCTACATCGTCACCATGTTTAAGCTCCCCGTCCGCTTCTTCTCCGTAGCGAGAGTCATGCGTATCGAACCGGTCACCGTGATATCGCCCAAACTTGCCGCCAAGCAGTTTGTTCCTCCTCATGCCACCAAATCGAAGAAGAAATCGTTAAAGAGGAGAGAAAAGAGAATGAAGAGACAAATTGTCAGAGATGTTAATAACTTCAAGAAGCATAATTTGACCAACGTTGATTTTTCTGTTGACCCGGTGTTGGGAGACGTCAACTGTGGGTTCATCAAACGATTACAACAAGAACTAACTGAGCCATCCAATTTATCCCATGGTTACAAGCGTGATGAAGTTGAAAAATTATTATACGGAGCTCAAAAGGCCAGCTTGGATAACAATATCGCCGGTGATATCATCAGTGAGAAGATCGTGCAAGCGGAAGAAAAGAAGAAAAGTGCAATCTTAACCATTCTTAACATGAGAAACTCCAATGCTCAAGATAGAAGAAAGTTAGCCATTGATTTTGCTCGTAGAGAGTTCGCCAGAGAAGAAAGTGATACTGGATCTCCCGAGGTGCAAGCTGCAGTGTTGACTGCGAAAATCCATTCTGGCTGGGTGCATGTTAGAAATCAATTCAAAGATAAAGTTCATACCGACCGTATTCGTCAAATGGTCCAACAACGACAAAGAATATTAAAGTATTTGAAGCGTGATGACTCGGAAAAATACTACTACACTTTATCGAAATTGGGATTGGCCGATGATGTCATCACCAGGGAATTCAGCATGAGCAAGCATTACTTGCAAGATTACAAAGTATGGGGAGATAAGCAATTGGTGAAGATTTCAGATAAACAGAAACGGAAAGCAGATAAGATCATCGAATTGCAACATAGAGTGGCCAGCTATAATGATTTGGCCAAAGAGAATTATGAAAAAATTCATGCTAGCAAGAAAGCTTAGTGTGGTGACTACCTTGTAAATACATTCATTATTGTAAAATATACACATACACTATAGTACACTTGATAATTGATTGGCATTTGATATGCCGATTGCACACTCTATCGTCTGAATTGTCCAGTAATGATCCGTTTGTCTTAAATCTACTTCTCATACACCATTTGCCTATTAGTCTTGCTTTAACCCCAGCTTTTCGAGGACCATTCCCCTCATTCTTCGAGCACCTCTTGTATAAGGTAATCAAGTGTCTTATTCAACCTTTCCTCCTTGAGCTCATCGATCCCCTTAGTCAACGAGGCTATTGAATCACATATGTCCCGCTTGATTTGCTCGCTTTCTTCAGCCTTGGTCTTGAGGGAATGGTATAATTCTCTATTATCAAGCAACAACTGATTGTATATCATACCTAAGCTCTCCATGACCGATTCTTTGAACGGTAGTAGACCAGATTCTATGATATCAAATGGGGATAATTTGTCTACTTCTACTGATTGTTGATTCTGTTCCTTTCTGTACTGAGCCATTTGGATAACTTCATCCAACTCATTCAACTTTTTCTCGATATCATGCTCGTTGAATATGAGGGCGAACTCTTTTGATGACACTGAGTCAAGATGGTTCTTCATTTGTTTTCGTGCTAGATTCAAGCTATTAAGGCCATCTTTTGATTCCGCTATTTTCGGGAAACATTTTGCAATTTGATCCAAGCTCAACGACTTGGAGGTGGTTTGCTCAAGCGCTTTTTCGATGACCAATCGTAACCGCTCGTACCGTATGAAGTCGATCTGTGGACCCTCCTGTGTCTTCGTCATCTCTATACGTTTTCTGTCCAAAACTTGTTAAAGAGTTGTGATTTCTGTTTTGTTATGTAAACATCGTTGTACACAGGTCGTGTCCACCCCGGTTTTTTCTGGTGAGTTTTGGATGGGAAAACGTATAAAATGAGGGAGAAGGGCGGCGTGTTTTATCTTTTTCCTTATTGTTGCTGTCTCCAAGTATGTCAGATCCAAGAGAACTCATTCAGGAAGCAGACAAGTTACTCAAGCCACAGGGATGGTTTCTGCTGGTCATCTCCGGCTCCTCGCAATACACCCGACAAGAAGAGGCCAGTGACCTCTACGTCCAAGCGGGTAACCAGTATCTTTTAAAACGAGACTTTGCCAACGCAGCAACACAGTTCGTCAAGGCCTCCGAAATCCAGAAGGAATTACGTAATGACAATGATATGGCCAATTACTTGATAGAGGCGTATAAATCGTACAAGTTCGTGTCGCCCCAAGATGCCATTTCGTGTCTAAGTAAGGCCATTGATATTTATTCTGCTCGTAATGGACAATTCAGAAGAGCAGCCAACTGTTCCATGGATTTGGGATCGCTTTACGAATCGATCCCCGACCTCGAGAAAGCGGCAGAGGCCTACGAAAATGCGGGCCAATTGTATACCGTGGACCATGCCGAAGCGTTATCTAGTAAAGCGTACACCAGCTGTGCTGACTTATATGCTTCTAGTGGTCAATACTCCAAAGCAATTGAATATTACGATAGTATAAGCAAAGTGAATGTGCATCTGAGTTTGACGTCGTGGAAATTGAAAGAATACTACCTTAAGATCATATTATGTTGTTTGTGCTTGGACGACATTGTAGAAGCCAGAAATAAACTCCAATCATTCAGTGGGGATTGGGAAAATACAAGAGAATTCAAATTTGTTCAGGATATTTTGGAAGCGATCGAACAGGGAGATGTGCAAGCATTCACCGATACTGTGTTTAATTTCGATCAATTCAGTAAGTTGGATAAGTTGAAGACCCAGTTGTTGTTGAAGATCAAACAAACGGTTGAGAGGGATGATGATGACTTGACCTAGATAAGGGTAACACGGATGGCAGGCCCCAAGGCCATAAATTAGCCACTACAAGATCAGAAGATAATACTACATAGTCACAACATGATCATATCATGTATCACGTATTTATGGAACCACCAGAATGAATCACATGTAAGCACATAGACGGAATGCGTAGACGGTATGAACGGATGAAGTGTTCTGTACTAGCCAGTAGTTAGCACTGTTCCCTACAGCAGCAAGTGCGATTACAGAGTAAATTTTCAATTTTCGCAGCCAATAGTCATCGCACAGTTCTCCATATGAGCTCTTGAGACTGCCTGTTAGGACCATAAGATGATTAGTGCCATCTACTCAGTTTCAATTAGATATTATTAACTATACGTTCGATACTACTATACGCTGGATGTTACTATTGACTCAGCTTACGTTTGAAAAGACGTTTTATGGCTCCAAGAACCACATCATCATCATAATTATTCACAATCACAGTGCCCTTGATGGCATCCTCGTCGGCCTGGATGGCCTTCTCGTGGTCATGGTTGAGCTCCAACGATTGGACGCTGTCAAGACGATGGTCTCTCAAGAACAAGGTGAAGAACAATAATGGCACACACAACACCAAACCAACAATGCACAAGAGTCTCTGGATACGGGCGTAGGCCAAAACAACAGCTACTCTTTCTGGGGTGCCCCAAACGTGCTTGGCAATGAACGTGAACGGGTCGTTGTAGGCCGAAGTAGCGAGGGTTGTGTCAAGCCCGGCCAGAGCTAGCTCTTCGTATAAGTAGCCGTACAACTTCTGGGTCCACATAGCGGCGGATACCGAGGCACCCACGGCGGCCCCAACGTTATAACTGGACAAGTACAAGCTTAGAATAAGGGCCATGTACTCGTGGTTGGTGACGGATGCAATCGATACCTGGGTCGAGTAAGTGAAGAATCCGGCCCCGAACCCCATCAAGCAGAGCGAGCCAATAACTCCATCTAAGAACTTTTTGCTCTGGAGACCGTCGTTGTCCCCACGGAAGTGGACCAAGAGCCCAAGCGAAATGAACCACATGGCGACCCCGAAGATAATGAACCCTTTAAGACGGCGAACATATACCACTACAAGGCCAAGAAGCGGACCAGTAATGACAGAAACGAACGAGTAGAGCGACACAATCCGGGTGGCGGCCTTGATACTGGCCCGCATTCCCACAATCAACACCGTATACATGAAGTCATTGGGCATGTACCAAACGAAGTCGATCAAGATTCCGATCATGATAGCAGACCAAACTCCTCGGTCAGTGATAAGGGCAAAGGGGATGATGGGCACTCTGGCGAACGACTTTTCCCACCACACCAAGGGAGGGATGAGCACGAAGCCAATCACCAATGGAGCGATGATGGAGCCCTGCTGCCACTTTGACAGGACCCCTCCGGCCAATGTAAATGGAACCAAAATAAATCCGAGCACGCAGATAATCAAAATGATACCAACCACGTCCAATTCCCAGAACAATTCGACAAGAATGTTATCTTTCCACGACTTCCATTTGCTTCCCAAAGCGAGCTTCTCTTCGCGGTTGACCACGGCCCATTCGTTGGTCTTTCTGGCCTTAAGATACATGTGAACGAAGCAGCAGATCAATGGGAGGCATGAAATTGGGTAGATGTAGGCCCACATGGCGATCCCGTAGCTCCAGGAGTGGTGGGCAATCACCGACGAAGAAACATCTCCCGAGACCCAGGTGTTGATGATGAAGGGCAACGCAGGCACGAACGAAGCCACCAATCTCCAATTGAGATTGGAGAAATCAGCCAATATCACCTGGAGGATGAAGATGACACCGGAGTAGCCAATCTGGTATAAAACGGCCCCACCAGCGAATTTCTGCACATTTGTAGCCTGCGACTCGATGATGGTGCCGACGACGTAGAACACTATGGAAACAACAAATAACTCCAACCGACCGAAACGATCAGACAACCGGGCGTATGTGGGTTGTGCAGCGGCAGCAATGACACTACGGATGACGTTGACGGTAGCGAAAAGCGAGTGAGTGCTGTAACTAGCAGTTGCGATGGGCTGGAAAACACCTCGGAGTGTTCCGTCCAAGGCATAGACGTAGGACACGATGAAGATGCAGAAGAACAAGATCACTCTCAAGTACCACGCAGAGTACTGGTCTGAGAGAATTTCGACCTTTCTGATCCCAAACGACTTGGTGCTGGAGTGAGCAATGGTGGAGTCATGGTTGATGGGGGTGTCTGCCATCTCCTCCTGTGACGAAGTGTCGTGCTTGGATTCACGTTTAGAGTGCTCAGACATATTTTCAAGAGAGACACCTGCAGAAGCTGGAGAAGTTGACGAGAAACAGTGGGGGTAAAGGCATATTTATATTCACGGCGCTGATGAAATAGATATGGAAAATTTGAAAAAAATAATAAATGTATCTGTACGCAGTTTATTTTCTGGAGGCAGATATAACCACAAAACGGCCAATATTCGCAACTAGCGCATGTCTTTTTAATCAGATGGAAAATAATTGAGGCTGCATGAAAAAATATGGGAAACCTTAATGGCTGTTGGAAACCCCCCGGTGAACATCGACTATCTGATTGCGGGATATATTGGTGGTTCGGAACTGGAAGCTGTACAGATCCCAGCTGACAGACGAGGAAAGACATAACAACGAACAGAGGGTTTAATTAGTGGTAGTTGTTAACAATAGAAAGCAGTATTAGCCCGTATATATTTCTGGGGTCGTAATAGGCTGCCCAAAAGGTGCTGGTTTTCGGAACACGCTGCATCGGTAGCGAATTTAAAGGATCCGTCCCGATTAATTTCATGCACCTCATAAGATCATGCATGAAAGCCGCCGGATGAATGCCGCATTCCTTGCAGTCTAATCTGCCACAATCAGTTGCTTTATAACAACTTCTACAATGGAGCGATGCTATTGGAGGAACCAGAGCAAGGGCGTGGATGAGCCACTAAGTGAATAAGCCATGTCGGTGAGGATTCGGAGAGTGGTTGTGCGTACAAAGGGCAATTTATATACAAAAGTCTGGGCATGGGGGACCGAGCGGCTGAAACGATGAGGTAAACTTGTAAGCACAAGTCGAAATACGGTATAATCCGATTCGTCGATGCCTAGAATGACCATTGATCGGATTCACCTAAGATCTGACCTCATAGAGGCGTCTATTGGAGCTCGGACTACGCCGAAGTGCTGTCGTCGAAGCATTGATTGGGGGTCAGACTCGTCGAACCATCATCCCTAGATCTCACCTAGATCTATTCACTCTCATCGCTCCATAAAACTACACCTGGAGCCATTTTCCTAAGCCCTCCGCTTCTCCCCTCCTTTGGTAACACGCCTACATTCACAGGATACACGGATATATATTACACTTACTATTTCTGTCCAGACCATTGGTTCACAGGATGTACGGATTTATATTACATAATTACAATTTCCGTTCAACGTCATTTTTACCCTCCGACACCTCAACCTTCAACCATAAGACATAAACCACATACATCGTGAGATAAACATCTACAATCAGTGTCCAGAAGCAGAAGGCTTCGTAGGACTGATCAAACATTTGATCTTCTACTTTTCGAATGCTGAGATAACTGCGAGTTCTCCAGTCACCAAATGTCGGAGTAATGTCCCACGTCTGCACGGCAGAAAACATAATATTTAGGAACTGGGAGACGATTGGAATACCAAGAATAAATAATAACGAGTGTCGGAATGATTTCACCACTGTTCTTGGTTGTGGGTTCTGGAATGGATCATTATACTTGCCATCCAAGATGCCCATGGAATTCACGGTTTTGAAGTAAAAAAGCACCGTCAAAAAGTACCAAACAATAGAATAAATACTGGCGCACCACATCAAGGTACTTTGGATCGACTTCAAGAAGATCAACTCGTTACTCAATGGGTTTATACGCAGCAAGATTAGATTAGCCATCTGTACCTCGAATTTGTAATTGTAAAGGGTGTAGCCAATGGCTTCGATTGCAATAAGCACGGCAATATTGGAGTATAGTAGCCATTGAGCAAGGTTTGAGCATGAGGCCGGAAATTGCTTGTATCCCTTGTAGTCTGTTTTGTCTTTGATGTAGATCACGCCATAACCCATGGAGAAAAGCAAGATGCAAAAGTTGATCACCACCATATGGATGCCTTTGGCCATCTCTAGGATCTTGTGGAGCAGGAAATAGGTGAACAAATGATAATGTGGACGGTGGGTGTTATCTTGATTAGAAGTGTACCATTCCACGAACAAGAGAACTAGGAAAGGAGCAAAAATGTAGACGATTATCGTGCTCAACACCACAGAGCTGTTGAAGCGTTTGACAGTGAAATTGTGATGGACCATGGCTTGCAACATCAACGCTCCAAGCACGATTCCAACGAACAAGGCGATTATTTCCTGACGCATGAGCACATATGACCAATAGGGTAAGAAGCCGTAGTCATTCCTGAAAACTACCGACACCAGAAGATGATTGATGCCCATGTCCGTCGGAGGAGAGATGTATACGCAGTAAATGCCCGATTCCTCGACTGCAAACCTCTTGGGGGATGCGAGGGTGAAGTTGGAGTTGAGATACTTGTGGGGATGTATGATGTGATTTTCCACGGGGGTGAGGATGAACATTTTTGAATTCTGATCCACTAGATCTCTGTGTTTGTTATTATCCAACCCTCGTAACCGATCTTGGTAGTTATAATCATACTGGTGAGACTCCAAGCTATCGGTGAAGTTGAAAGTGTCTGATTGCCGGAGAACAAGCAACGGGATGGTGTAGTCCTTGAGCCATTCGTACTTCCCGTCCTTGACTATGGGCTCCAACAGAGTTAGTTTGATGTCGATACACGCGAACCCGGGTCTAGATGGATCTCGATATACCGGGGCACAACTGACGCCTCGCGTCTCGTAGTTCAATACTCCTATACCGCGGGAGCTGAACGAGTCGTCCGCGGCCAACGCCAGCACAACTTGCCAGAGTATTGCTAGCACCAACCACATACTAGATAAATAGGTGGAAAGAAAAGGGAGACACACGTAAGAAACTAGCGAAAAAAGAATATAAATAGAAAACAAGAGAACGAAAAAAAACTTGGCAAAATACGACTCTCTCTGTGGGGGTGGCTGAATCCTATAGGCATCCAGTCACACGACAAAAAACCCTGATGAAGGATTGGGAATGGTTCCAGACCTTCTAGACGTCAGAAACCTGCTGTTCTTACCGCTTCTACGGTATCTACGACAATACTATCTACTCAGTACTACAATCGCCCCATAATGTGTTTAGATCTACATTGTGCCACTAACCAAGGGAAAAACTGCGCGGCTGGTGAATACGAGGTTCTAGGTGTTTGTATAGGCCTGTACACTTGATGTTGGTGGTTCGTGTCGTTCCTAGATATACTGCGAGCACTGTGTGATCACTGTCCGATCGTATGCACTGTTCCTTATCGTACTGTATACCCAGCAGAAGCCCTGTCAAACCGGAAATAATGCCAGTGCTTGCCTCGAATTGGTGCCTGAAGTATTTTATACCCAGCGTCCCAAAAGGGAATAATGGAACACCAATTGCTGCAGTCTTCAAGGCAGCTGTAAACGGAAAGAAGTAACCGCTTGTGTCCTACGCAGTACTGCTTTGTTCCTTGCGCAGTTGTTGCCTGTGGTTGGCTGTCTGGATGGTACCTTAGAACTACAACGAGAGAAGACGGGGTCTTGCAGTGTTAGTGAGGTGCCTTAGATTAGCTGATATAATAAGCAGACTTAGAGCATCAGAAAAGAGACAGTGTGTGTAGTGCATGTTCCTGTTTATTTTTACTCCGTACTGTGTTCTGTCCTGTTCTACTGGCTCTATTTCTGTCCTGCCCTATTGGCTCTATTTCTGTCCCTGTTCTTCCCTCTCTATCCACTTCTACCCTCTCTCCATCCACCTTTTACCCCGCCCATCTCTACACTCTATCTACGATCTTTTTATTATGGTTACTATAAACACGTCATAACTTCTTCATTAGACTGGTTTACCACCGATGAATTCACTCCATCTCTTAACCTCCTCAGGAATAGTGATCTCGCCAGCAGGCAAAACGTCAAAGGTTGGTTTGTTGGCAACCTTTTCTTTCAAACATTGGGCAAATAACAACGAGGTGTTTGGTTCATTGAACAATGGAATAGCAAAATCAATGGCATTTCTTCTCATGACATAATCTTCATCCAACAAATCCTCAGCTCTGGCCTTGGCCAAGTTGAAAACCCCTCCGATATCCTTCTCTTGGAAGATTTCTCTCAAAGCTCTCTTATCAGTCTTAGGGAATTCAATCACTTCGGGTTTTTCAGAAATGTACTTGGATAAATATTCGACAACTGGTTCGGAAGCAGTGTAGAACTTGTAGCCCAATCCCGAAATAGTGGCAGCAACATTTCCAAGTTTATCGTTGGTCAAATCACCTCCGAATAATAACCCTTTGCCTGGGTGAGGAACATGGAAGTTCATGGTACTCTGAATAGAAGTCCAGTATGCTTCGACCAAATCTCTACCGAAACAAGCAATTTCCCCAGTCGAAGACATTTCCACTCCCAAGAATGGGTCAGCACCGGCCAATCTGGTGAACGAGAACTGAGGAACCTTGGTAGCAACATGGTCGTATTTGATATCCATCAAATTGACCGGAGCTGGCACATTTTCTTTGATCAAAGCTTTCACGGCGACATCAATGAAATTGACCCCCAAAACCTTAGATACGAATGGGAAGGAACGAGAGGCACGGATGTTACATTCAATAACTTTCAATTGGCAGTCTTCATCGCTCAACGTTCCGTTCTGGTCGTTTTTGATGATTTGCATATTAAAAGGACCGGTGATTTTCCAGGCTTCAGCAACCTTATCGGCGATAACCTTCAATCTGTTCATGATAACGGGGGACAAGTTCTGTGGTGGAAGAATCAACGTAGCGTCACCGGAGTGAACTCCAGCGTTTTCTACGTGCTCAGACACTGCATGGACCAAGACTTGGCCATCGTTGGCCACACCATCGATATCGATTTCCTGGGCCCCTTGGATGAACTTGGAGATAACAACCGGGTGGTCCTGTGACACTTTGGCGGCATTGGACAACTTGGCGTCCAACTCAGACTTGTTGATGATGACAGACATGGCCGCACCACTCAAAACGTATGATGGACGGACCAAAACTGGGTATCCAACTTGATCAGCGAAGATTTCTGCTTCTGCGACCGATGTCAACTCCTTCCACTCGGGCTGGTCTACTCCAATGGAGTCCAAGATTTGAGAGAACTTGTGACGGTCCTCGGCCTTGTCGATGTCTTCTGGATCGGTTCCCAAAACGTTGCAGCCATTATTTTGCAACGCTAATGCGATATTTTGCGGCAATTGTCCTCCGACACTCACAACCACACCTTGTGCGGTTTCTAGCTCGTAGATGTCAAGCACACGTTCTAAGGACAATTCCTCAAAGTACAATCTGTCAACTTCGTCGAAATCAGTAGACACAGTTTCAGGGTTGTAGTTGATCATGATGGTCTTATGGCCAGAATCACGCAAAGCACGGGCAGCAGAAACTCCACACCAGTCGAATTCCACAGAGGACCCAATACGATAGACACCGGAACCCAAAACTAAGGTTCCGTGCTCGTTGAAGTCGATGTCGGAGCTGGTAGCGTTGTAGGTTGTGTACAAGTAGTTGGTGTTTGCTGGGAACTCGGCAGCCAAAGTATCAATTTTCTTCACGAACGGAACGATTCCAAAGGCCTTACGAGCAGCTCTTACGTCCAATTCGTTGGCATCCACGCAGAGTCCAATTTGCTTATCAGAGAAACCCAATTTCTTTGCACGAGACATCAAGTCGGAGTTGATCTTTGTCAATTGTCCAACGCTTTCTAATTCTCTGTACATATTGACGATGTTCATCAACTTGTACAAGAACCATTTATCGATCTTGGTCAATTCATGAACCTTGTCGACGGAGTAGTTTTCATGGAGCAATGCTTGTCCCACAGCCAACCATCTTCTGTCTGTAGGATTGGCCAACACATCGTCCAAGTCTTCGAAGTGGTCTCCTTGGAGTCCGATGTACGAGGGGTCCACTTGTCTGATGGCCTTTTGGAACGATTCCTCAAAGTTACGTCCAATAGCCATAACTTCTCCCACAGACTTCATGGCGGACCCAATATCTCTCTTAACGTGCTGGAACTTGGCCAAGTCCCATCTGGGGATCTTGGTCACCATGTAGTCCAACGAGGGCTCGAAGTTGGCCGACGTAGTCTTGGTCACTGGGTTTGGTAATTCAGGTAATGTGTGGCCCAAAGCAATCTTAGCAGCGGTGTAAGCCAATGGGTAACCAGTAGCTTTGGAGGCCAAAGCAGAGGAACGAGATAAACGGGCATTGACCTCGATAACTCTGTAGTCCAACCCATCTGGTTGTAAAGCATACTGAACGTTACATTCACCAACGACTCCTAAATGTCTGATGATCTTGATGGCTGCGCTTCTCAACATGTGGTACTCTTCGTCCGATAGCGTTTGCGATGGAGCCACGACAATGGAGTCACCAGTATGAATTCCCAAAGGATCAAAGTTTTCCATGTTACATACAGTGATACAGTTGCCCACACGATCACGAACAACTTCGTACTCGACTTCCTTCCATCCTTTCAACGATTTCTCCACCAAGATCTGTGGTGCCAAAGATAACGATTGGGAGGCCAAATTCTTCAATTCATGCTCGTTAGCAGCAAAACCAGAACCTAATCCTCCTAAAGAGTAAGCAGATCTGACAATGATAGGGTAACCGACTTTTTCAGCAGCAGCCAAAGCATCGTCGACGTTATCAACTGCAATCGATTCAGCAATGGGGATATCAATTTCTTTCAAAGCCTGAGCAAACAAATCACGATCTTCGGAGGTTTCCAAAGTTTTGATTGGGGTTCCTAACACCTTGACTCCGTATCTCTCGAAAACACCCATTTTTTCCAATTTAACACCAACATTCAACGCGGTTTGACCTCCAAAAGTTAACAATATCCCATCGGGTTGTTCTCTTTCTATTATATAAGTAATGTATTCGGCAGTAACTGGTAAGTAGTAGATTTCATCGGCCAACGCATGGGACGTTTGGTTGGTTGCGATATTGGGATTAATCAAAATCGACTTCTTATTAGCTTCCTTCAACGCCTTAATGGCTTGCGATCCAGAGTAATCAAATTCCCCGGCTTGTCCAATGGATAAACCCCCGGACCCAATGACAAGCACCTTGGACACATCCACCAACTTCTGAGCATTGTCATCGGTGAATTTTTTCAACAAATCAGCTCCAGCGTACACGGGCTCTTGCTTCAATGGGGTATAACTGGAGAATCTCTTCTTCATGCTCAACATCGAGCACTTGTTATATGGGAAACTAGTCGCATGACTAGCTCTGATTCCCCTGGCTAAAACGGCGGTAAAGGTCTTCATCGTCATCAGCCAATGGTTTGGAAAAAAAAAAGTTCTATGGTTGAAATTTTTTTTTTTCACCCTATATATACAGCATCCCGAAAAGGAAATGACTCAGCGTAACCGCCTTGTCGAATCTATAAATTTTTTTCACAGGTTACCCGGACCCTGACGTCAATATTTTCACAGATCGTGCAAATCCCACGATTCCATAGTTGGACATGTGGAGGAGAGAATAACAGTTCTGGAGGAGTTGCTAAGACAGCTGAAACGTTCTTGAACTGGTGAACACTTTTTGAAACTACTTAGCCCTTTTTTTGAACCACTAAGGTTGACTCTCTGTAGGTGCGATGCCGGCTTTTGATCGAATTAGGTGCAAAATTTACAATATCCAAGAAAATACAAAACGTGACACTTGGTCAACGCCTTTTGCAATTGCTTCAGCTCTGCCACGCAGCCATTACTTTCTTCAGCTAATGCATTGTAGTCTTCGGTTTGCTAGCAATAGACAGTAGTAGGTGTATGGATCTCCTTCTTCAATAGGCATCGCAGCTGATGTACGGATGTTCTATTTTTCAGGTAAGATTTTGACAGTGCTTATTCATTTCTCAGGTACCGTTTGACAGTCCTGATTCCCATCACATCCCATGCAGCCCCATGCAATCACTACAGTCCAATTTGTTTCCGTCGCTAATACGAACAGGCTCCCACATCAATAACCAGGAGGACACACTTGCACGTGAGTCCGATGTCATTGTATCCGCGATAAATATCAGCAAGTACGTCGAGTACAAAGGCTTCTTCATTTATGTTATCAGTGCTCTCGTTCTCGGGGCCTGGACTACATGGATGTTTATCCCCGACAACATTCTCAGAGACTACTTGGGAATAGACTACTACCCCGATAAGTACTGGTCGCATGCCATACCGGCGTATTCTCTTATTCTCATGTTGTATGTCTACATTGCATTGGCCTTATACAACACCGAAGTGAGGACGCTAGCCCTTGACGATATACGAAACTTCGTGGATGACCACTCTCTGCTACCAGGATCGTTGGAGGAGGATTTGCTGACCGCAGCACAGAAGAACTTGCAGTACATTCACCGTGCCCCTAGCGGAGTATGGGACTTGCCTATAAGTTTAGTTAACGAGGTGTTGTACGGTGATGAAGACGAATAACGAACGAAATAAATACTCTATATAACTATATACTATACAATAATGTGTGATGATTCTATAATCCTATGCAGGAGATGAGTGTACGACTTCACACCATCAGGTTTTACTCCGTCAGACGAGTGTATACCATCAGGTATTCCCTCCGTCAGCTCATATACCATACTGATGGTGGAGCGATTGTCTCGTTTCTCCGTCGATTTGCGAAAGCACTTGGCCCTCCCAAACCTCCTTGCCCAACATGTTTGCGTAGCCCACCAACACCTGGGAGAACAACTGTCTCAATTCATCTGGGGGAGCAGCGTAGTAGCCAATACAAAGGATGAATAGAGATAGGTTCTTCTTTCCCTGTTGATTAGACAATCCGCCGAATCCTTGATCCGGGTTGGCTTTAATGATATTAAGCATACCCGAAAATGCAGTTTCCTTTTCATTATTGTCGACCAAAGTCAACATTTGTGAGCACCATTGATAGATGAACTCGGGCAATCGTGGTGCCAATACCTCGGCCCCGCCCTGGATCCCCATTCTTCCTAAGCAGATCGCAGCGTTTTCGGCCACCGTAGGCAATGCGTCGTAGCTGCTTAGCACCGGTATCAACAAATTCACCAAGTTATTTAAATAGGCCTTGAATTCGTCGTATGGCAATCTCATGACAATCTCTCCAAGTGACCAGATGGCGTTGTTATACACTGCATAGGAATTGTAGGTTCTATTGTTGATCTCATTGCCAATGCTCACCAAAATAGGCTGCAAACGAGGTCTGACTGTGGAGTCAATGATGAAAATGGCCAAATCCCCCAACAAAGCGTAGGCCGATTGACGAACGTCATCCGTAGGATCCTCGAAACACAACATCACCAAGTCCATCAAGTTGATTTCATTTTGCTGGATCAATTCGGCAGAATGGTGAGTGAAACCCTGGATCAAACCATCGATCAAGTCCAACGACGCAATGATGAAGTCTTTCTCAGGTGCATCGATGTAAGGATCGGTCTGACACTGCTGGTCCAATTCGATGGAGTTGGCAAGAATCTTGATGGCTCGCTGATACACTGAGAGAGCATACGGAGTGAACAATTCGCCCAAAGTAGCAGCCACAGAGGCCATGCATTCTAACAACGGCCACAAATCTTCGTCAGTATCACTCAATGTCTGCCATTTGCCCAATAATGGCGGCAACAACGTCTCGACGTACTCTGGCTTGGATGAGAGCCTATCTTGGCCGACTTTTTCCACGAAAGTTTGAACACAGTCGTACAAGATTCTCATATTCTTCCGCTGGTACACCTGGAAGCACTTGGCGAAATGAGTCAACAATGGACCAAGATAGTAGTCGATTAAGGTGACATCTGCCTCCTCAATGAACGACGATAAGGCAGAGCAGGCTGCCTCTTGAACCACCTTCTTGTTGTCCAACGCACATGACACTATGGACTCGAATGTGGGCTGGAAGTAACTCGAGTAGTTTCCTCCTTCGTGTGCTTCCTCCGACACCCAGCCAGCGAAACGGGAGATCGTCCAGCAGGTGATTTGTCTGACTCGGGGTTCTTTATCTTGCAATCTGTCTACCAAGTAAGGCACAAGAGTGGGCAACTTATCGCTGGCCAATTCCACACAGCTTTTGCTGATAGCACCAAACGCTAAGATCGATGCTTCACGGACTGGCCATTGGTCAGAAACAATATTCTCCTGGAGAATAGGCAACGCCACTTCCAATACCTCGTTGGGGAAGTCTAAAGATAAAATGTCTAGCGTAGCAGCAGAACACTTTCTTAAACTCCATTGGTCCAATTCGCTGTCATCATCATCATCGTCATCATCATCGTCGTCGCTGTCACTTTCATCTTCTCCTCCATACTGCTTTTTGGCCTTGTTGTCTGAACCATTTCCAGCAGAACGGGCTTCTTTGGACTTGGCAGCCTGCGGTCTGATATCTTCGTCTTTATCGGCAACATGAGCATCGTCATTGTCATCAATCATTTGCATATAAAAGATGTCTTGTTCTGAATAAACCATTTTAGCAAGTAGAACTGGTAAAATCGTCTTCAATTTTGGTTTGAACACCTGCTTGTCGTTTTCTGATTCAGGAGCCGTGGAAAGCGCAAGAATGAATTCACAAGCTTCCAAGGCTACTTCTTCCTCTGAATCTTGCATTAAGTGCAAACAATAGTTGATCACTCCATCCAAATGAGGCATCAACTTATCACCTCTGGTCTCCAAAATTTGTAAGAAAGCAGTACAGATGTTCCTTCTTACTTCACTGCTGGAGTCGTTGGCAAGAGTGAATAGTTTGCCTAGATAATCATCAATGTAAACCAAAAATGACTGGGTTTTCAAAGGAATAAATTGGTTGATGCAATTAATAGCCAATGATCTGATCTTCCCACTCTGTTGGTTATCCATTGATTTCAAGAAATTGGAGATCATGAAATTCAAAGGTCTCTCTCCATTGTAATCCTGGTCCAATACACTGGCACTATCTTCACAAATCTTCGACAATGCCCCCAAGGACGCTTCCTGGACTTTCAAATCAAGCTCTTTGGAGTTGGACAACTCTATTAGTTGCGGCAATGCCTGTGGCCATCCACTGATGCCGTAGATGGAAAACAACGACGTAATGACGTTCCCGGTGATATTTCTCACCATGTTCTCTTCATCTACCAAGCCTTTAAAGATGTTTTGGAGTAAGTAGGTTCTATCCTTAGTTGAGGTTCCGTACTTTTGCAGTCTCAACACACTATTCTTCAAATTGATCCCGGCCGCGGCCCGGACATCGCTTCTGGCAGATTTGTCATTGATAAGAAGATCACAGAGGTAGTTTTCGATTTCGGGTTGCAATCTAGCTTGTGACAATGCTTCATTGGCCTCGGTTCTTATACGGTTATCGGAGGATAGGGACCCGCTGAAAATATGCTTCAACTGCTCGAGAGCATGTGGATCTGCGCTCCAAGACATGATGGATGGTGGATATCAGCTGCTTCGGTGGTTTTCAACGTTTCCACTGGTTAAAGGTGCACAATCGTTTTCAAGTATCCCACGATATCTCGAGATTTTCAGTGACTTTATGCGCAAAAAAATTAATAGGACGTAAACTCACAGCTTTCAGAGCACTGTAGTTGGTTTATAGATCAAAAACTATCGAAACCATATAGTTGAGCAGCTGTTTCACTGTGAAATGGTCTTTCAGTAAATTTTTTTTCACCGCCAATTTTTTTTTTTTTTTTGGAAGCACATCGCGCAAAACAAAACGGCTACATAGTTAACTTACCAGAAGGGTGATGGATGCAAAAATAGATGAAAAAGATATGAAAAAAGACAGTACAGAAGTGAATGATATAAGTATACAATGTAAGCCCTAGGTTTTTGTTTAGAGTAGATCGTCTAGTTGGGCGAGTTTTTCTGCTAGATCGTCGAATTTGCCTAAGATAGGCAAGAACATGTCGTGAACTGGCTTGGATTTCCTGCGGTCGCTGATGGCAGTGGGAGTTGACTGATGTTTTGCGAGTGCTATGTTGGAGAAGTCATAGCTGGACGACGAGTCGATGGAGCGATCGTAGGCTTCTAGTATAGGGAGAGACTTAGATGCAAAATCGAGCCCATGATCGGTGGACGTGTCAAAACTGGGTTCTGATACAGTGTTGCTGATGGCTGTTACCGGATCTGCAATTCCATCGAAGTGTAGCTGCTTGAGGTCAGGATAATCAGTAATTTCATCAAAATGAGGTTGTTTGCGGTCAGAATGATCAGCTATTTCATCAAAATGCAGTTCGCTGTGAGACCCGACTCCATCCAAACTGGTTTCAGTATGCTTTGCTGCCTCATACTCAAGGTCAGCAGTGTTGGATGACTTGGAAGATCCAAAATCAAGATCTGCGTCTTTCGCTCCTTCAGATGGTGCCGAATCTTGGGGGACAATGGAGCGAGAATTGCAGACTTCTTTGGAGATACTATCGTGAAATGCATTGTTCAACAGATTCAAGCTAGTCAATGGAGTGACCGATTCTCTTCTAGGAGAAGAATTGCAGGTGTTTGACATATTCTGGATGTTGTTATCTGATTCCAGATCAACTCCGTCTACGTCGTATCCGCTATCTCTATTGTGTTCAGGTGAACGTTTCAAATGAGCTCCGAAAGTTAGGTTCTCAGTATTGTAGTAGCTACGATCATAAGCTCTAGAGCCCGAGTGATTCATTTCCTCTTCAAAATCAAGTTCATCGCCCAACCTCATTTGTTCTTGTATGTCGAAGGTAACTTTATTCAAACGATCAAGAATCACCGATCTTCTGAACTGGTTAGCATCATCATTGCCCTTAGAAGGAGGGGTCGAGACAATGAATGAGGCAGGGTTTTCGGGCGATTTTTCTTGCTTATTAGTTGTCGATACGGAACCATTGGTCTTGGGAGTATCGGGAGAAAATGAGCCAATTGAGATTGCATCGTGATTCTGATAACCAGAAGATTTGAACGGAGGATTTAAATCAGAAAAGTCGTTACTGCCAGAGTAAGGTGTTGCATTGAATTTGAATACAGGGGTTTGAAGGTCAGGAGTCTGTACGGGGGTCTGTACTGTTTTAAGATCAGGAGTCTGTACAGGAACTTGATCAAGGGCTTGTCTAGGGGCTTGGTCAGGAGTTTGTCTAGGATTTGTATTGGAAGTGGCCGAATTGATTTGGCGAGAACCCGGGGTGAATTCTTGGGATGAGTGAGATGCAATAGATTCATGGGAGGAGTTGATGTCGATGATTTGAGTGATTACTGGCTCCGAAGAGTCCGACCCATGAGAGGCTTCATCCGAAAGTAAAGGATCGGCGGGCTCTGTAATTTGTTGTTTCATTTTGGGAGAACGCTTTTTCACCACCAAAGGACTCTCGCGTTCGTTCACTACTTGCAAACTTTGCTGGGCCACTTCATCTTCAGTTTTGCGCAGGGTCTTTTTCACAAGTAAAGGGGTTTCGTTCGGATAGACATCACTCAACACCTCAGACAGTTTGTCGAACTCCAGGCTGTGTTCTATGGCTGCACGAGGAATATCGAAATAATGCTTATGGAAATCGTCATCTTTGAGGACATCGCGAGAGGGGAGATGAATGTCATTGTCAGTCGTATCTTCATCGAGTTTCAAATCGCTCAAATCCTCGAAAGTGACTGATTTATTGGAGTTGTAGTTTTTCCGTTTTAATGAGCTGGATGTCCTGGTTAATGCCGATACTTTTTCCTGGGAGTTTATCACCTCGGAGGAGTCTCCTTCAAGGCCAAAAGATTCCTTCAGCAGGCTCGAGTCCGCCAGTTCTGCGGCAACATCAGGTTGGTTCGTTTCTGGTAGGGTGGTGCCGCTTTTCTCTAGTTCTTCGTTCTTGAAGCAGTTTAGACGGGCCAAACGCTCGCCGTAGGTCTCCAAGCATTCGGCCGGAACGAATCCTACTTTTCCATCTTCTTCGTCGGAGTATTCATCAGAATCATCGTCTACACCGTAGATCATCTGACTTCTCTTCTCTCGCTTCAATTGGTGCCGTTCAAGTTTGGTCATCTTGCGCACCAACCACCAGTAGTTGTCTTCGTCGTTGACTAGATAAACGGGCTCGTCACGGGCTAAAGTGCAATGCAGAGGATCTGGGCCGGAGAAATCGTACAACCCATAGAGCTTATCTGGGTCGATGTCTCGTGGAGGAGAACGAGGAGGAGAGGGAGGAATCAACATATCGTCGTCGTCTTCATCTACATTTTCGTCCTCGTCGTCGTAGTCATCAAAGTCGTAGAAGATTCCGTGGAGGTTTTCTGGTGTATTGGTGGGATCATCCAACAACGTCACGTCTTCTTCGAGGTGTTCTGGCGAGTCCTGGGGTCTTGTGTCAGCGTTGTAGTGTTTACCGAACTGCGTGAGGAAGCGGGCCTGGCGGTCTTCGAAGAGGTCGTTGGTGGAGAACTCGTGTTCGTTCGATCTGATGTACTGGAGAACGGTGGACTGGACGTTTTGCTTGCCCAAGCCTAGGAGGTTTCTGTTGACAACAACCGACGACTGCGAGTCTCCTGACAGTGCTGACTGTGCCGATTGGGCTGATTGGCCCGACTGATGGGTCTGGTGGGAGGTGTTGGACCCAAGGGAGAGTTTTCGCTCCAAGTTACTTAGTAGTCTGTTGGTATTTTCCAACGTATCAGACATGGGGAATGGTTGTGGAGCGTGTGTCTGACGAGAACTGGAAGGTTTTATGACGTGTCCTGGGGAGGCTCAAACGAAGGCTGGTAAATTGTAGGAGTACAAGTAGGTTTTAGACGAGGTTTAAGTAAATTGTATGACAAGGAATAAGTAGCTTTAATGACGAGGGTTTAAGCCGTGAGTTGCTCTGTTGTTGTTGCCATCTCGCACCGCAGATCGAGAATAGGAACTGTATATATTGACAATAGAGCGAGGGAATAAAAAAAAATGAAAAGAAAATAAAATACAGCAAAGGTGTAACAAAACTACAACAAAATAAAACAGACAAAAATAAATAAGAAAATAAAACAAGAAAAAACCCTAAAAAGAACAAAATGACTTTTGTCATCCATCTTTCGATGCGTAAATCCACGGGGAACAAAATAATTACCCGTGAACGCATGTGGAAGCAGTGATTTGATGGTTGATGAGCATTTCGCCAGGAGACAGCCGGGAGACGGGGGAGAAAGAGGCAGAAGGAGGGAGGATGGGCTCAGCAGGTGGGCAGGGGACAGATAGAAGCAGAAGGTACGAGATTAGTGGACGGGAGAGGTAGGAAGGTCGCGGCCAGTGACACAGACGAGATTTTCACCTGCCCCTGACGTCAAGAATTTTCACGCGACTCGTCCAATACCGCGTCAGTGTTCTGTGAGACACGGCGCTCGGGGTTTCGGTGACTGACAAATGGGTATCACAGGGCCAAAAGCAGGCTGGGCTGCAGAGCAGTTGCAGGGTAGGGGTTTGGTTGGAGAATGGAGACGTGTAGATGAAACAAGCGATTTCAGACAGACGCGGCAGAGATACGGAAGAGAGATACGGGAAAGAGATATGAAAGAGATACATGAGATTCAGTTGAGAGAGGCGGGAGATACAATAGAGCTACGGTGGATATACGGTGCCGATTCGGTAGAGATACGGTGGAGTGTGGTGGAGATATAGTATAAAATATAGAAGAGATACAGTAGAAATCCATTCCGTGTCTGGGCACGTCTGGGCCTTCTTCACCTCCTACGCAAAATGCCTTGAAACATTTAGAACATTGCCAAACCAAACCCAACTGTATCTCGATTAGTCAACGTTAGAGATCAGGTTGGGAGCATCGGCCAAATGCCCGATTGGTTGAATGGATTATTCCAGGCACAATTGCTAATTGAGCATTTCCCCTGGTACCGGGATTTCGGCGAGAAGCAGTTTGACACCGGGATGTGCACGACAGACCGGCCTAGGCTGGTGTTTGGGGTCGGGATGTGTTTGGCCTGGCTGGTGTTTGGGGTCGGGATGTGTTTGGCACCGGCCCAGCTGACGTTTGGGAATGGGATGTGCATACCGGAGCGCCCTAATGTCCAATCAGGGAGTAACAATCACTTATACACCGTCAGACTGAAACCTTTTGTTTCTGCCGGACGACTACATTGTGGACCTATTACCATCGTAAATTCTATACAGTGTGCTGGGCCCATGACAAATCTCGGCCCAGCACCAATGCATTACTTGAAGTTGATGTCAACCTGACATCCTGGTATGGAGGGTGCAATATATGGTGATGAGATCAATGACACCTAATTCTCATCTAGACATTCCACTCACAGAAGCAAAACCTGGGCCTCTGCCTCTTTCTCTCGAGCTCCAGGGAAACACTGCTGTCCAATGTATCCAAGCGCTAGTTTTGGCTGTGTCTCACCTCGTACAACCGCACCTTCTTGCGAATACGCTTCAACTGCCATCTGATGGGAATCACAGGTAAGAACCCCTGCTTTTCCTCATATAACTTTACTTCCAACCATGCAATTACAAGAACCCAGTACGCCATGTACGAGCCCACGCTTCCGTAAGTGGCACTGTTAGTCCAGCCAAAAATGGCATTGAGCACCATCCACCAGCCATCGGTCAACCCGTTGCAGCAATTAACATGCCACACACTAGTGGAAATGTCGTACGAACCGGGACCACTGCCGGTTTCACTCACGTCCATACCCCCACATAATCGGACGTACTTTTCCAACTCCAAGAACCACACTCCACGGCTCATCAAACCAGCACTAATGATGTAAAGGAAGCAGGTTGACAAAATCAAAAAGTACTGGAGCGACAACTTGTTTCCTCCTCTGTACAAGAAGTAGCCGATACTCGACCCACAAATCATCCCGGAAATGATCGAAAGCGGCAATGATGACGGAGGATGTGACATTCCAATGCCTCCAATAAAAACTACGGCCTCCAACCCTTCTCTCAAGGTGGTGACAAACGGAAGTATGGCAAGAAAGTACTTCTTGGTGAACGACTTCCTCCTGCGGGGAGCCACGATCGACGCGTCATCGTCCTGTGCGGTTCCATAGTCATCTATTTCGTCGACGGGAAGTTTGGTGGTATCTTCTTGGTGGTAGGCATCGCCCAACTTCATCCACCATTTGACCTTCATGACCTTGTTAATACGCAAGAGGCCGATTCCCATGATGGTGATGATGACACTTGAAAGCACTGAAAACACCCCCTCCCAGAGTCTTTCCGTATAGGACCAGTAGTCCTTGCCGATGAAGTAGAATGATAAAATAAATATGAGGCCAATGACCATGCAAATAAATAAACCCATGATGGCACCCAACCACACTTGAAGCTTCATATGGCTTTGAGCCTGGACGAACTTGTCGTGCTTCTGCTGGTATGTGGACGTAGTGGCAGCATCGTTGGAGGAGGATCCTGGGGTGTTGTTCTTCGAATCATCGCCAGGATGTGATCTCTGGTTGATGAACGAGAGTAACACGGAGACAATGATGGCAGTCTCCAATGTTTCCCGGAGGATGATGAAAAAGATCTGGATAGAAAAGAAATCTTCTATCATCGTATGTCTTAGAAACACTAGGAAGCTGAAGGAAGGAGATGTTTACGTGCCTGGATGGTTGCCAAGTGAAAATTGTGCCAGACCATAAATGAAAAACTCGACCCGTACCGCTGTTGACCAACCCGTACACCAAATAGCAGATCCGTGCACCGGGCATCTTATCTGCTCCGAGTGCGGCTGGCCAAGCAGATAACGTGGGAGGGGCAGAGACAGGCTGAAGATGGGGTAGAGACGGATGCAAGATGGGCAAGTGACAGGTGAAAGATGAGGCCGGAGACAACACCAGTGTACAGAACGGTCAGGAGCAAACGATCTACATAATAGAATGAACATTACAAATTATTTATTCTTATGCCTAAGAGAACTCTACTGTAGCAGACAAACAAGTGATGAAGTGGTCGTCCTTAGTGTAGGCTTTGGCATTGACGATATACTTTCCTGGAGGAACCTCCTCGGGGATTTCCACTTCTTTGGTGATGACTTGCTTTCCCTTTTTGATAGGACATTCCAAGTCCACCTTGGTGATTTCCTCACATAAGTCAAAGGTTTGGTGGATCAAACGGATGAAGCCGTATCTGACATCGACCTCAACGTAAGCGCCGTCCTCGATGTCTTCTGCCAAGACTCCCACAGCAGTAAATGTCAAGTTCTGGCCCTTTTCCGGAGGGTTGGGGGCCACAACTACCTTCTTCAACTCCAAGATTTGGGGAGCGGTGGTGTCACATTGGATGATTGGTGAGTCGCCTGGAACCGGTTTCTCTTCTTGTCCGGGGAAGGTTAAGATGATTTCTGGCGTAGCAGCTGGAGCAGCATCGAACTTGAAGAAGTCTAAGGCTTGCGATACATAAGGCTTGACGGCAGCAGCCACCGAAACGGCTTCCACCATACCGATTGAGGTGGCAAGAGTTGCTACTGCTAATTTCTTGACGGAGACCATGGTGCTTTGCTCTTTGGGGATGCGATAAAGAAGAAGAGCGAGAAAGAAGAAGAGAAAGTAGGAATTCATTAAGGGGCAGCTGCACTTTTTGGGTCATGGAGCCCAAGTTTTTCCCTGCTGTGGGAGGCACGGGTCTGCTGCTGAGAATTGTGAGACAAAAATAGCAATGACAACCAGAAGCGGAGTAGAAAGCGGATTAATGCGAGTTCCATCAGAATGACGTTGGCAGAGGGTACAGGTGCGGGAAGATGACGTAATAAGTTGATATAAGGAGAAATTGGTCTTATTTTCTATATAGTAATAACAGCCATAGTTTTTTTTGGTGTTTGGGTCTAAAGTTTAGAATACGACCTCGAACCAGTCAGTATGTTGGGCATAGAACTTGATCGTTTAATAGCAACGTCAGTGGATGGTTGTATGGAAGAGGTTCAAGTAAAAGGGAGTTTGGCGAGAGAAACTGACAAAATTGCCCAAAAAGTGAATAATTGCAGCAAATCTTGATTGTTCTTTCTTTCCAAATGTAGTGCTAGTATCTTTGATTGTTCTTTCCGTAGTGCCAGTTCCTTTGATTATTGTAGAGCCGCCTTGCTCAATCTTCGTCCAATTACAGTCAGACCTATTTCTATTTTTAGTTTCAGGTCCTTTTCCAATTACAGTCGAACCTCCTTTTCGCACTCAATTGCTGCAAAAAAACCTACGCATTTTATCAAAAGATTTATTAAAAGTCACCAAGAATTGAAATATATATGCCTTTAAATGTCACGGCTATGCAGAGAGAACAAGATTTGCCGTCATGGTATCAAATCTTTCTCTTATTAATTTTGTTTGAATCTTAAGCAATTCATTATAAATTGCCACTCCCTCACGGGTTTTCAAGAGCTCCTCACGTTTTGCAGCCGAAAGTTTCCATGCCACGGTGTCGTTGATTGTGGTATAAACCAAGTCCCGATAATGCTGGCCTAACTTTGGATAATCGTACAAGTCCCCAAAAGCAGTGTTGGGCAAGATACTCGAGTGGAGTTCTCGCTTATCGCTTTCAAACTTGTACACCGACCTGATCAAGCCCGATTCCACGATGAAAAATGCAGTCGAAGCCAAGTTGGAGGTATCGTAGAAGGTGAAGTCAGCCGGGATCTTTTCTTTGATCAAGTACGGCATCAACTTCGACCAGAACTCCTCGTCCTTGTCGGACAAGCCACTGAAGGTGATCATGAGCAAGGGCAATGGTTGTTTCTTGAACACGGAGTCCAAGGAGGTGTAGTACCTGTTTTGGATGGACTGTTCATCCTTAAGCGTCTTGGAGGCGGCCTGGAACACCTGGGTGGTCCGTGGAGTAGCGAAACTGCCGTCCAAGGCCGCCTGGCTCAACAACAGTCTGGAGTTGAAGTTCTTGTTGGAGGCAGAGGAGTCTGGGTTGGTGCCCGCTGGGCTGTAAAGGTGAGGGGAACCTTTGCGGCCGGATCTATTGGAGGAGTCATTGATGGAGAGGGTGCGATGCTCGGTGCCTCTGATGTTCTTGTAGGTTTTCAAGAAGGCGTTCTCGCACCATTCCAAGGCATTGTTCAAGCTGCTGAAGAGCTGGATTCCAAGCTTGTTGTCGGTGTCCCACAAGCCGGCATCACGCAATGCCACCACCACGTCGTCGTCGACGCTCACAGAGCTGATGATCAACTGGGTGTCGAAGTCGTTGGTGAGGTTCAAGATCCGGCGGAAACCCTCTGCGGCCGAGAAGTCAATGGACGAGACGCCGTTCATGTCCAAGATGAGGAACTTGATTGGGTTTTTGTTGAACTTCTCGTTGCCAAAGCGGTCACGGATGCTCTGTTCTACACCGCCAATGGACCCGAAAAACACCGTTCCTTGCAATTTGATGACGCAGATCTGGTTACCAACGTCCTTCAAGAACTCCTGCTGCTTCGGATGGCGCAACACCGTGGACCGGGCGACGACACCGGTGTACACCCCTCTGACGACGGGGGTGCGGGCGGCGTCCACCACGAACGAGAGACAGGCCAACAAGATGCCCACCAACACGCCGTAGACAAAGTCCCACGCGCCCATCACCACCACGATGATGATGATGGTGGTGTACTCGATGCGCTTGAGGCGGCCCCAGGTGTCAATGATGGCTTCCTTCAACAACTCGTACCCCAACAAGTAGATCAACGAGCCCACCACGCACACCGGGATGTAGCCGATGACGACGGGGCCCGCGACCATGACGGCGGCGGTGGCGGCCGCGAGCAACACGCCCGCGAGCCTGTCGTCGGCCCCCGCGCGGATGAAAAGGACTGAATTGGTGTACACCAAGTAGTTCTGGATGGACCCAACCAAGCCGGACAACGCGTTGGAGTAGCCGTGGGCCACGAGCTCGCGGTCGACGTCGAACTGGTCCATGCCCACCAGCACTGCCAACGCAGGCACGTTGATGGGCACATGGAGGATTCCGAAGAACGTGAGCGCCAACATGGACGGGAACTGGCGCACCACGGTCCACCAGTCGACGAGACGGAACTGGTAGAGCTCGTAGAATGCGTACCACGGCTGGTTGTCCTCGACGGCCGGGAAAATCCAGCCGGCGGCGCGCGCGCCGGAGAGCGACCACGCTGGCACCACGGCCACGGCCGCGTGGAACACCACGAACACCGAGATGAAGAAGAGCGGCACCACGAGCGAGTTGTGGACCCGGTGCTGCAACGCAATGAGGCCGGCGGTGAGCGCCAACGGCACCGTCCACTGCAAGAATACGGTCGAGTTGCCGAACAAGTACTGGGCCGTGGGCCAGTTGTACTGAACACCGCCCTCCAAGCGCGAGCTGACCTCGATGCCGGTGACGACCAAAAAGTAGCCCACTCCGCCAATGCACCCGACCAAAATATGGCGCGGGAAGAAACCGACGAGAGCGCCCAAGCGGAGCTTGCCGAGGGCGAAGAACACGAGCCCGGTGACCACTGCCAGCACCGCGTAGGTGACAATAACAGTAGCCACGATGGCTTCGGACGACGAGCCAGGTCTTGGGCCCATTTCGGCGTTGATGGCGAGCGCCATGGTGTGGAAAAACGGCGTCACCTCGATCATCTCCGAGCCGATGCCTGACTTGAACGCGCTGCCGCCGAGCGAGTACACCAACTGAGAAACGATGCACAGCACGTAGAACATCGACAACCCGGCGGGGCCTAGCGACGAGAACACGGCCTCACTGACGGGGAACATGATCATTCCGTACGAGAGTCCGTCCAAGATGTTCAACAACGTGCCGAGAAACACCGCCGGGAGGTAGTGGACGGGCCGCACAACGTAGTGGTGGAATTTGCTCGGGCTCGGGCCCGCGCTGGGGCCAGTGCCAGCAGCAGCAGCAGCCGCGGTCGAGCTGGACCGGAGATGGTAGTCGATGGTGCCGGCCTCGAGGTCGTCGGGCGTGTGCATGAACGGATGCACGGCGTCGTCGTCGGTGTAGAACTTCCTTGATGCCGTGGACGAGAGGAGAGGCGTGGTGCTGGCGTTGGTGTCTGCGGACCGCTTGCTGAGGTGGGACTCGTGGTCGTAGGGGTCGCTGTCTATGGCGATGGGAGGGGGCACCGAGGGCGACGACGACGACGAATTGTAGTCGTCAAACGACTCGTTGATGTTGGCGGGGGGCCCAGCAGCAGCAGCAGCGGCCGCTTCGTCTTCAGTGACACCAATGTTGGCCAAATTGGCCGTCTGCTCGTGCACTTCGACGCCGGAGTAGACTACGAGCGAGTTGACGTGGTGGACGGAGCCCGAGCGATTGGGCATGCCGACGTAGCTGCGGCCACCGAAGTCAAAGGGAGATGGGCTCTGGAAGGAGTTGAGGGCTCCAGAAATGGAGTATTTTCGGGGGGCAGACCCCAGGTATGAGCCGTAGGGAGACGGCGACAGGGTCTGGGAGGCCTGGAGGCCCTGTTTGCGGTTATTGGGCGGGATATCGTAATTGCCCGAGTAGCTCATGGTGTGAGGGGGGGAGCTAGGGCTGGGGATGAGAAAAGAGTGGGAGCCAGCGAACGGATTGGGGAGGAAAGGGGGAAAGGAAAAGAAGTGGAAGCAGGAGGTGAATGTGGAGGTGAAAAGTTCGCTGAGTTTTGAAGGGTGAAAATTTGTGCAAGGTGTGCGGCGAGCACAGCGCAGGGACCAAGCGAAGCGCGGAACCTGGGCCCGAGAGGGGGTCGAGATCGCGAGGGCCCGGCCCAAATGCGCGGAACCTAGGCCAACAATTAGGCCGAGAGCGGGTGGAGATCGCGCTGGCCCGGCCCAAATATGCGGAATCTGGGCCGACACCTAGGCTGAGAGCGGGTCGAGATCGGGCACAACTGCAAATGCCCGGCCCAGCACGGGCCCACCCCGAATAGGGGCCCTGTCCGAAACTCGGCCGAGGCGCACAGAGGGCCTAGCAGAGTTAAAACAACGAGGAAAGGAAAGTTGAGGGAGCTGTAGAACTGGTGCCTGTCTCACTGTCATAATTGTCTCACTGTCACTCTGATCACTGTCTTATTCTCATCACTTTCGCTGTCATCTCCAAAACAGAATCAAAACCGTAGCCTCAGCTGGCCTATTCCCTCCAGCGCCGGCACCGGCAAAACCCCATTTTGACGTGCGAAAAGACACATTGACACATTGAGCCACCACAATTGACCTCATCTCCGAAAGCGTTGCACTCAGGTCAGTAGACCATCACCAGCTCTGCCAATTCGGCCCAATTAACTCCCTCTGTCCCTTCATTACCGCTGAAACTCCTTCCGTCCCTTCCTCCCTCTCCACCTCGTCCCTTCCTCCCTCTGCTCATCTCTTTGCCTCTCCTTTGACCCGTACTTGGCCCGTACTTGGCCCAGACCTGGCCGCAGCTCGTATTTTTGGCACCCTTTAGGTCATCTCGTCGCCTCATATCTCATAGGCCCACAACCTCTTCTCTCTCTACTACTCAATATCTACCCGAACTGTTCTCTATATAACGTCCTCCCTATCTCACTTCCCTTTCCTCCTCCCTTTCCTCCTCCTTTTGCTCTCATTTGCGCTGTTGTTTCCTTACATCATCATCTCCCAGCTCCAGCCTCCATATCTTTTTTTTCTTGTCTTCTTTCTTTTTTTCCTCTCTTTCTTTCTCTCACTCTTTTCTTTATTTATACATCTCCTAACCTCCCTCCTAACCTCCCTCCACACCCACTTCACATTCCTCTATGGCACAGGGCCACTACGATCGAAATAGTCCCGCAGGCTCGTCCGATCAGCAGCCCGTCAGCGGGTCCACTAGTCCTCATGTCATCAAACCAGCGCGATTCCCCCACAAACAGCGCTCCTCCTCCATGAACTCCGTCACGTCTAATCACACCCGCAGCATGTCCATCATTAGTCTCGAGTCGCCCCGTAACTCCATCGTGTCCATTGACGACGGCTTCATCAGACCCACCCGCAACAACAGCTCCACCTCCCTCAACTCTTTGGGGCCCCATCCTCCTCTTCGGACGCCAGACGAAGAAATCTCCCATCCCCATCTCTTCCCGCCCATCTACAACGACAACGGCAAACCCGAGAACTACGTCGTCAGACCAAAGGCTTCTTCCAGAGACTCCAGCGCAATCATGTCCGACGAAGAATCTGACCCTGAAAAACTAAAGTCCCCTAGAAAGTCCCATTCTCCCCACCAGCTGCATCACTTCAAACGTGACTTCCAGTTTAGAATGTCCCCGGTAGTCGCTTCTACATCTAACACGACCAACGGGCCCACCAGCGCTACACCTAGCACGACCAACGGGCCCACCATAAGCTCCAACACCACCAACGGGCCCTCTACAAGCTCCAGCGGTCCCATACCAAGCTCCTCCTCCCACACTCTTCCTTATAGCTCCAAACTCGTCGACAAACTGCTCGTGCTCCACGACTCGAAGGCCGACGCCACGCCGTCTCCACTCTCGTTGAATCTCGGCCTAAACCCTCTTTTCCTGGCCCCCATCTCTATCCCTCCGAAGAAGCCAGACCCCTCCTGGAAACTCGAAGACGACGTGTCCTCCTCATCCTCCTCATCCTCTCCCTCTGTCGCACCGTCACCATTTCCTAAAGTAAAGCATACGAGACAGAACAAAAAATCATCAAATATACCGTCAAAACCTCCAAACCTCATTCAACAGTCCATTTACCTGAAAAAGAAGATGATATTCTCCAAAGAACTCCAACTTGAACTTCTCTCCTCCAACCCCGCTAACCACAACAACTCCATCATGAACTCTTGTATTGAAACCAAATTCATAGACTCTAAACCTTCTTCCCTGTCTCCCCTTCTGCCTACGAGCTCTGAGGGAGTGAAACTATCGAAAGAATACGACAATCAGCCAGTAATAACCACCTTGAAACAGCAAAATAAGTTGATCTACCAGCTTAATCGTAAGTGGAATAAATCCATTCTCGAAGCCACTTCCGCCATCTCTTCCTCCTACTCCAGGCTTAAGGACGAAAAGGGGAAGGGCCCCCATCTCTTGCTGGATAAACCGGCCTCCGAGGCCTTGAATAGACACCGAAAGAGGTCCAGACGAGATCTGTTTGACTCTGACGACGATGTCGACGTTTTGGGGCCATCCATAAAAGACGATTCGAGTTAAAGCACCATCTTTGGGTTCATTTCTTCCTTGTTTTATATTGTATTTTTCCGGGCTTTATATTCAATATGTACTATCTTTGACTGCTTTGGCAGTCTATGTCTATTAACTAGGCCTCTTGTAGTTCATACCAACACATTTTGTTATTTGCTGTCAGACAGCTGCATTATGTCAATTATTCGTACTACATTTGGAAAGCTGAATTGTACAACTATATTTAGTCAGCTCAATTGTTCAACTACATTTAGGCTCTTCTTGACGCCTCGCATCTGCAATGCTATGTATTAGACTAAATTCTCTATGATTTACCCATCACGACCTCTGTGCTTTAATTTCCTATCTCAGAGTATCACCTCGTCATCCTGGTGACGAATTAACTCGCCAAAGAACGGCAACTTAAGTATTTGCTTAGCTGATAATCTTTTTTGCGGGTCCATATGAAAACAACCGTAAAACAAGTGCAAGAGCTGTTTTAAATCATTATAGTTCTCAAGACGTTGCTTGAACTCATCGTAGTCATGCACCTCACACGATTCATCATTGCCATCTTCCTTACTTTCGGGTTCATGATACACTGGCTTTTTAAGGGTGAAACTCTTTCCATCAATATACTCCAAAGTATCCTGAACTACGCTATCCGATGGAAATGCTTCCTTATCCCATTCATGGCTTAAAAACGTGCTGACTAGCTTAATCAAATTACCATTGAAACTCGTTTGTTGGATATGCGGCAAGTTCACCTCAAACCCACATCCATGAAGCTCAGCACATTTGGTCAATTTGTCTATTCCAAATATCAACGTCAATTCTAATAATGCATCGATATCATCAGGAGAGTTAAATAACGGAAATTTACGGGCAAGCAATGAGAGTCCAATGATCCCTGCTGACCAAATATCTAATTTGGTATCTTGATTAGTACATTTGAACAAAACCTCAGGAGCCCTGAATCCTCGGGTACCTGCTCTATTGGCTCGACGTGGAGGTCTCTGGTCTTGTTTTGGATACGCTGCTTTGACGTTGAGTCGTTTGTTATGAGAACGACTGATGACAATTTTGTCTCTTGAACTACACGGACAAACATTACTGGAATTCTTGGATGTAAGAGGGATTGAAACTTTTTCTGCCAACCCGAAATCCACCAATACTCCTTTCCCTTTGAATGGATCATACAAAAAGTTTGTTGGTTTCAAGTCTCGATGGATGATCCCTTTGCTGTGCACGAAATCAAGACCCTGGAATAATTCCCAAAGATACTTCTTAATGCCTTTTATGGGTAAGTCTCGGTAGAAATCACGGAAATCTGAATGCTGGTAGTATGGCAAGATGGCCACTACTTGGTCTTGGTACCGCAAAACATCTAGCAATGGAGCCACATGGGAGTTTCCAGTTAGTATATACAATAAATTAAGCTCATTATAGATTCTGTTTGGGGAGGAGGTGACATAGATTTGTTTAAGAGCAACAATGGGGTTTTTCTTCTTAGAAACCTGTTTTATCGAGTTGTTGATCTTCTTCAATGGCGGCGACTTCCATATTTGCGATCCCAATTTAACTGTGCCTCCCATGGCTTCAGCTTTATACACGGTGGAAAACGTTCCTTCTCCAATCTTATCAATTAGCCTATAATTCGTGGCCAAAACCGGGAAACATTCTTCAAGCTTGTTCATTTCTTCAAGCACCTCCAACGGAACTTCGTCCTCTTCAATCTGCTGTTGACGTTTTTTCAGGTTCACTAACTGTTGTTCGCTCTCTGGCTGCTTTTGGTTCGCGCTCGCTTCAAATTGAGAGTAGAGTACTTCGGCATCACTTGACATGTAGGATGATGTAACATGCGACTTTGCTTTGGCCAAGTTGGCATTACGTATAAATGGCGATTGCATGCTGGTATCTGTGAGGTTGGGCGTTTGAAATGACGCCGACGATTTATGAACTGCCTTCACCGCTTTGTTGGATTTATCGTTAAACGGATCATCGTCACTGGAGTTCTTCCGCTTTCGACTACTGGAAATGGAACCTGTCGACGCGTTGTGAGAGGTCTCACGGTTCTTGGTGGGTGATACGCGTTCCCTCAACTTTCGTAAAGTCGAGTATATGTTGTCCATCCGGTGTTTGTTGACGAAGAAGAAGAAGAAATAGAAAGCGCTGATGTTTGTTTATATGAAACGATCATGACCCGTGCCGCGAATCTCCCACGCGACATCAATGCACCCGTACACCCGACATCTTTCTCATTTTTCACTGTGCAATTTTTTTTTCTTTTCACCCAACTACACTCCAAACCTCTTCTGTATCCAATGTTGAGCTCCAGTAGTACCAGCAGACGGCTTGGGACGCAGCTCCAGCAGGTGCGTTATAACAGGTCCCCTGCATACCCCAGATACAAAGCACCAGCAGTGCCAGTCACCCACCCTAAGAAGGACCACACTGGTCTTCTCAGACGTCAGTTTCTAGCCTGGCTTGGACCTAAGAACATGAGAGGGGAATACTTCCGGAACAAGTATTTCTATCCACCACAGGACCACAAGCCTAACTATATTGTCCCCAACGGACAATCTTTGGTGGATCCATCGCAACCTGAGCATGCAAGATCCTTCGGAAATGATGGTAGAAACCCAGCAGTGCACCCATTCCCAGCCAACCCTGCTTGTAAGACAGCTTCCGTGATATCTGATTCTTTGAAGGAAACCATTTACGAGCGAGTGGTTATTAATGGAGAATCTTCTCAACAGCTTGCCAACGACTATAAGATAAAAATGGCTAGAATAGAGGCCATTGTCCAACTTCAAAAGATCGAAAAACAATACCAAGAACAAGTATGTATATGAAACAAGATTGTGGAGGTGATGGTTTAAATGATGAGAATAATTTAAAAATATCGATTAGTCTTTAAGACAACTACATGGTTATAATTTTTACCACTGAAAACATCACCAACAAACTCGCCAATTTTTACGTTTTACTAACATCTTCTAGAATCTTATTACTAAAGAAATGGAAAAATTCTCCAAGGTCATGTACAAAATGTTCCCGTTGTACTCTGCACAATTTGAGTCGGATAATCTTACTGAAATTCCAACTCCACAAAAGACATTGCACCAACGTTTCCTTACGATTGCCGAATCGGAACCATTTGGCCCTGTAGATGCAGCTAAAATCTTTGGATTGGAACCAGCCGCGGAAACTTTGGACAACATCATTCAACACACCACCACCCAGGAGACAAAGAACCAAACCCACACCGTTGTGGTGGGAGAACAAAAGAAGGATGATAAGGCCGTATTCAAGTTCATTCAGGCTAAATCAGGTGAAGTGGGTCACCGTTACGGGGCCTCTAGAAGAGACACCAAGAAAGACAGAGCCATTGGGTTCGACAAGGGTGGCCGTATGGTCTACACTGTGTAATCATGTATATAAATATAAAATGCAATATAAATTGCAAGAATCTAAATATAAATATGTCAAAAATGATTTGCACCCGTACCGCCAGCGAGTGAACAATTTTTCACTTTTTCGTTCGCACGACCGCGTTTATGACACGCTAAAGGTAAAAACACCAGTCAACAACTCCTTCTTTTTACACCGTTGACTAAGAATATCATGAGATTCGTTGGTATAGCATTGATTTTGGCCCTTTGTCAGCTCATTGTGGCCTCTCCGTTGACATTCACCTTGGGTGCTCAAGAAACCGCCTGTTATTACATTTTCTCCAAACGTCCAAACACCCACATCAACTTCTACTTCGCTGTTCAAAGTGGTGGTGCCTTCGATGTCGATTACACCGTGAAGGGCCCACAAGGAGATGTCGTGTCTGAAGACCAGAAACAAAGACAAGGTGACTTCATTTTGAACGCTCCTTACATGGGCGAATACGAATTTTGCTTCTTGAACGGAATGTCTACCTTCGCAGAAAAAGTCATTGATTTCGAAATCAAAGGTGATGCTGATGACGATGAAAATGATTTCCGTGCCAACATGCCAGATCAGCCCAACAAGAAGCCCATTGCTCACGTCGAAAGCATGCAAAGAACCGTAGATGCCATTGACAACCAATTAGATGGTCTTTTGAGAACTTTGCAGTACTATAAGACGAGAAACAACAGAAATCAAGCCACCGTCAAGTCGACTGAATCCAGAATCTACTACTTCTCCATTTTGGAAGTGTTGTTGATGGTAGGAATGGCGTTTTTGCAAATCACCATCGTCCAACTCTTCTTCAAGGGGTCCAGAAAGCAGCTAGTATAGGCGACGAGGGCACGGGTGTATGTCCGAGGTACGGATATACTTTCTTTATGTCTCTCTCTCTACAATGTATAAAATGCATGGCTAATTATTGTACACTATTGACTAGACTATTGATTACTGACTGATAGGGCATCCTCTCAAGTAGTCAGCTTTATCCTTCAAAACCCTGATAGATTTGATGAAGATTTCTTCCGGCGACATTGCCCCGGTAGATTCGACGTTGAAAATGAAATGATCTCTCTTTCTACCCAATTTGACCTTTCCATCGAATTCTGCATGTCTTAAAACTTCTCTAGACACCGTATCTTTTCTGGCATCTTGAATGTAGGCAAGTCCTTTTTTATCGATTCCGACTACTCCCGAAGGGAAGCATTTTTGGAACTTTAATGCCAACTCTCCTGAAATTGGCTCGAGAATGTTAATCACCGGCATCAAACGGTACGAGGCAGTGGCTACAGGGGAGAATTTAGCGTGGTCGCTACCAATACCCAACACACAGTGAGCATTTAACGATATTTCCTGACCAGGTCTTAATTTTGCAAGAAGAATGTCTGGATCAGATGGCATGACGGGGTTATTTTTGAAAAGTTCGATCTGGCGTCCTTGTGGTTCGAACTTCAAGTCTCTGGCGTAGACATTGGAGTTACGGTAGAGTTCATTAGGGTCGGTGGAATCAGCTGGTGCATGGGGGTTTTTGGTGCAACTAACGTCAAGGGATAAAACAATAGTGTTTTCGTCAGTGTAGCGATCCTTTTCATCGGCTCTTTGGTCAACCCAACTCAACAAATCGGGACTAACATTCAAGGGAATCAACCCTATTCTATGGGCCAAAACTTCATCTTGTATAACTGAGGTGTTGTTGAAGATAAACACTCTTTCAGCAGCCACAGAGGGCACCTCGGCAATCATTATACGACGCAAGGCATTGGCAATCGAAGTATCTATACCAATCAAGTCGAAGTTAGCGGTTCTTGATCCAATACTGGAGACCTTGATTTCGAAGTTGTCTTTGAATTTCTCAATATCCCACGAATAGTCCCCGCCCTGGCTGTGGCCAGGGAAGTCAGTGGACGAAGTATTGGTCACACGGTTGTACTCTATGCCCACTATCTTACTGTCAGCCATGTTGGAGGTGTTAGGGAAGTGAAGGCAGAGCATTGAGATGAATTGTGAATTTTTTATCTCATCGAGAAATGAGTGTCACGTGCGTATTTTATGACACGTGATTATGATCACGTGCGCGGCTCACGATCATTAATGCATTACTCTATATATCTACATCATTGCCTAGACAAAGGCGCTGGATCTCAGAAGATTCGGAGTGTCTTCTACTGTTTCCAAAACTGCACGCTGGGGGAACTGGATCCGCACCAGCGACGTCAAAATGTGCCTGAGGTCCTTTCCAAGATGGATGTGGATGAGGGACACATTTCCACTGTAGCCGTCACCTTCGATCTCCGATCTGTCTACAGCAAACTCATCTTCGAAGTTCACCTGTGGCGCTTTCGTCTGCAACACCTCGGAATCGTCGGTTACACACATGAGGTTGTGAAACACCAATTGAATGAAGAATATAAGCAAATCGAGCGAAATGAGCTCCATACGGGAATATGGGACTCTTTCCCCCAAGAATTGGATAGTTGCTCCCCCATGTAGGTACTTGTCAGGTGATGGGCTTTTGGTATATGCGCCAAACACCATATGAATGGTGCCAATTAGGACGTTCGACGCTATTACAACTATGAGAAGAAACTTGGTGAGCACTTGCTTACTAGTCTCCGCTAGCATCATGCTAGGGTCTGTGACAGGGAATGGGTTGGATAATGAGTAGTGTGAGAATGCTCTTAATATAAAACCTAACATAGACATATCTCGTAGATAGACTATGCTAATTAGCACCATACCTAAGCCATTCAATAGCTGGCGTAGGTCGCCTAAAAAGTGCTTCTTTCTCTTGTACAACACCGAGGCATTGTTGATGATGGTCTGCTCGACGGTGGGATAGGTCTGGGAGTCGAACTCGCTGGTATGTGGATGCAGTTGTGAATCCAAGCTCATGCTTGTTCGTGGTGTGGTGGAAGAATGTAATGGTTGGAAATTTGGACCGATATCTTGCACTTCGCACGACACTACCACGGAAGTTAGAGGCAGAAGTTGGGGAAAGCAGTGAGAAATTACTACTTTATGACCTTTGTTATGATGCTACTGTCAGTTTGAAAGAGTTAAGCCGTTACTAGCGAACTGCTCGGGCCTTCTGGTCAAAGCCAGGTTTGAAGTTTATTTAAATGGTGTACGTGTGTATGATTAGGTAAGCAATAGGCTTTCAGAGAACAATGATTGCAAATTATCAATTACTCATGCAAGACTTATTGATTAGGTAGGAAGCAAGAAGGCGTATGGGTCTATGATTGTGTATAGAGCTCTTAACGATGCAAGCAGAAATTAGTCGGATAGCAGGCGAAGTGGTACTTTATTAGTTTATAAGAATTACGGTGAATAACTATACAGATGTATATACACTCGAAGGAGACCTATTTGTTCAACTTCACCGATTGAATCATTTCTCCTCCGAGAAGAGAGATTTGGTTTATGATGGCTTCTTTGTTGATAGCCACTTCCTCGTCAGAAACCGGCTTGAAGTTAATCCCGAGATTGACCCTGAATTTCTTCTTAGCTAACACTGTAGGAATAAATATACCGCCAATGACATTAGTGCCTGGTTCATTAAAGCATGAGAATTTCTTAGTGGAGAAAAGGATGGCATTGCCAAACTTCTTATTCAATTCCTTGACGAATTCCTGGGTCAAGTCATATGTACCAGCGATGTCTTCTTTGAAAGCAGTCAAGTTGGAGACCAAATTCTTGAACGTATTAGGAGGAAGAACTCCTGAAGAAAGTGTAATGTCTTTGCTCTTCACTTTGATAACAAAATCAAAGTCTCTCAAGGCTGGGGTGAAAAGTAAGTCCAAAGTTGAGTCATCTACTCCTTGGGTTTGAATGAGGTCCGTAGCAGCACGAGCCAATGCAGTTAATCTACTAGCAATTGGTAGAGTGAGTTCATTGGACCATAAGATCCCTGAAGGATCATCTTTTGACCCTATAAAAAACTGAGTCTTGATACCAGAAGGATCATTTTTCCTGATTTTCTGGAAGTTCGATTCGATCACTTGATGCGCTTGAATAGTGAGTTTATCGGTCAACTTATTACCATGGAAATCTTCTTCAGTGTTTTTAACTAAATCCAAGATTAAACTGTCCTCCTTCCAATTCCAATTGGCTAAAAATGATAAGATCTGAAGGAACCCATTTTCAACCGACTGAGGAACACCATATGGAGCTGGGTCCATAAACGGTTTCATGGCAAGCAACTCCACCATTTCGTCCTTGAAATGATGAAGCAATAACTGGGAGTCCAACCAAAGCTTGAATAATCTTACAGTAGGGGTGTAAAATGGGAAGTGATGGGCCAAAATACTTACGGTTCTGGTATGTTTCACCGATCCAAGATATGTTTGGTTGAATTTCAAATAAATGTCTTGAAGAATTGCCCTCTGTTTACCAGAGTTAGTCACTGCTCTTAAGTACAACACCTCATCTCTCTCTGAGAGCACTTTAATTCTGAACCCATAACCTTCTGGTGTTAACACATTTAAAGTGCAAATATTAGTATTGAAAGTTATGGAGTCGTCTTGAACGATGAACGATTTATAAGTAGTTTCGGAATTGAGCAATTCGTTAATTTTAAGTAAAAATGCTGTCTTTGTCTTTTCCAATGCAGAGATTTCGTCAGGCCATCTTGGAGACGATTCGAATTGTAAGATGGCATCGTTCCAGAAATCGGGGTTGGAAGAAGCAAATGGCACAGGTACCAACAACGAGGAGTTTCTGAGTGATGGAGAGGCAGGTGATAAGGATCTAAAGCTTAATGGTAAGTCCAAGTTAGTTAGGATTTTATTAAGCTCATCGAAAGAAGACTTCAAAAGAGTGAATGGGGCCGTAGAAGTAACACCTTGTCCCACCGAAGGTAATAATGAAGTTGGCAATTTTTTGTTGAAGTAAGAATTCTCCGACATGACATGATTAGAGATCTCTGGTAGCAAATGTAAATCGAGAGAGTGCTTCACGATAGTTACTGTAATTGGTTCATTGTCTTTGATGGACCAGACCACACAATGTTGAATGTTCCCGTCTTTGAATCTTCTCAATGAGGCTGATGCTCCCCAGAAGGATCTGAACTTTAAGCCAGCATCTTCATCGTCATTGTTGGGTCCCTTGGTTACAAGTTTCTCCGATTCGTCAGCATTCAATTTCAATCCAATAATGATGTTCTTGTTGAAAGTAGATGGTTTACGCTTGTTGATTGGGAATGTACTATAGCTTTTTTCACATCTGATGTGCAACTGGGTGATTCTGTCGCCCAAGGCATTTCTTAAAATCAAATATAATTTATGCTTCAAGTAGTTATCGAATGTAATGAATGAAATCTTCTCTAATGGACCAAATGAATCATACAATTGGTCTGGAACCGCCAACAGTAATACAATATCAAATCTCATATGATCAAGATCTGCTTTCTTCAACAAAATCGGATCAAAACGATCTTTCACCACATCATTCAATAACACCAAAGTTTCTTGTGCTTGTGTTTGTAAATCGATATACGACGATTTAGTCATTTTCCATAAAATGTTCAATTTGACGTTCTTATCGAAAAGCGTGGGCACCCCAAAACCAGCGTCTGGGTTATACTTAGAAACGGTGGATTCTCCTATTAAACTGGAGAACGAAAGATAGCCCAAAGTGAGGTCAACAGTGGCTAAGTACTTGATGGCACCTTTGAATAATTGGTATGAAGAGAATCCATGCAATAAGATCTTGTTACCGGTTTCACCACCACCATGAAGTAAGGCACTCATCAACATGGCAAATTCAAAATGGCCGAATCCACCTCCGTTGACCGATGACGTCAACCCTCTTTGTTTGAGCCATAATCTACCCAAAATACAGGCATCTTTGAATGCTTCTGCTGACTTTTTTTGGGTGTACAAGTACTTCAAGTAGTAATCGTAGGTGGTCAGGGCCAATATCGAGGAGTTGTATGTTGGTGTGGGGGGTAAATCATTAGAATCATCAGCGGTTTGTACTCGAATACAATTCTTATCGGGAAGTAATTTTTTTGGTTCAAATACTCCAAACGGGAAACCTACAATCAAGTTGACGGTGAACTTTGTCTTGTGAAACGATAAATCTTCCGGGTTTTCTGTTTTAATGCTTTCCAACTTTAGGACTGGACATAAGACATCTTCATTTAAGAAATGGTAGGAGATCTTTACTGGCAAGTTATTTTTCTTCGTCAAAGGCATCAAATTTTCCACCAAATATGCAATATAAAACGCTCTTTTATAGAGAGCACGGTAGTTTAAGTAATCTTTAGGCTGGAACAATTCGTGAGGCATAGTCAACACAATGTCTATAGCCATTCCATTGTTCTGAGTGATCCCTGTTTTTAGTCCGAAAGAACCTACGAGACTCACATCTTCAGGAGGCAAATAGGAAAATTTATAGTTAGCTTTAGTGGGTTTGGGGTCAGGGAATGGAACTACCAATTTTTTCTTATTGAACCGTGATTCCACATCGGCCAATGATAATCCTTCAATTTTGGGGATTTTGGATATACAGTCGTGTAGCCTGTGTAAGACTTTTTCGATTTTGTTGACATGAGATTCCTTTAATTTCACTTCACTGATGAGCTCGTCGATTTGGAGCTTGAAGATGTTAGACTTGAATAGTTCCGCTGCTTCTCGGGCCACTTGAATATCTTGCGCCGAAAGCTGTTTTCTTTGTCTCTTAGTTGGATGTATCGGTCTCTTGGTCTCTTCGACAGCCTCCTCGGCGTCTTCATCTTCTTCTGATTCCTCATCATGAACGCCATTTTCTACCTCTGAGGGACTTTCTTCTTCAACTGCACCGTTCATGTGTTGTTCGGGCTCGTTCACCTCATCCTCGGCAAACCGGACTTGACTCAACTTTCTTTTGGCCATGGTGTAACTGTCAGTACAGAAAGAGGGCCCGGGATAACTTAAGGATGAAGTTGGTCTTCAGGTACGTGATGGGGTTCACGTCCATCTCTGGCGGCACACGCAAATTTTGATAATTTTTCACTTTTGGTACGCACACTCCATTGCGGCACGGATTTTGGTTTTGAAAAGCTGCGGTACGGGCGCATCGGTCTGTTGTACGAGAAGAGTTCAAACACCGTATACGACATAAGATCGTTATCTTCCTACCTTGTTCTTATGCTTTATTCAGACGAATTGGGGCTCCCCAAGACGGACCCAACGCGCTGGAGGCTTCGCACTGACGACCTCGGGGCCGAGACCTGGCACTACTTGACCCCCGAAGAATCGGAACGAACTCCACAATCAAACTACACCAAGTACTTGCTTGGAATAGAGGACTTTCCTGCTCCTCCACCCGAGGACATCACCACTCCGTTCCACGCAGCCACGAAGGGTGCCGACTTTTTGAGCTTGTTGCAAGAAGACTCGGGGGTTTTTCCCTGTCAGTACAAGGGCCCTATGTTCATGACAATAGGCTATGTTGCAGCCCACTACATCTCGAAAACACCCATTCCTGAGCCTTTTAAAATTGAAATGATCCGTTACATCGTCAACACGGCGCATCCCGTAGATGGCGGTTGGGGCTTACATTCTATTGATAAATCCACCTGTTTTGGCACTACAATGAATTACGTTGTGTTACGGCTTCTTGGACTATCAAAAGATCACGAAGTATGCGTGAAAGCAAGAAAAACCCTCCACAAGCTAGGAGGCGCGATTGGTAATCCACACTGGGGTAAAGCGTGGCTATCTATCTTGAGCCTTTATGAGTGGGAGGGAGTGAATCCGGCCCCACCAGAACTTTGGTTATTGCCGTACCAAGTGCCCATTCACCCTGGAAGATGGTGGGTTCACACCAGAGCCATTTACTTGCCCTTGGGGTACGTAGCTTCCAATAAGGTCAAGTGCGAATTGGACGACTTGTTAGTGCAGCTTCGTGACGAGATTTACTTACCGAAACACCTACCATACGAGTCCATAGAGTTCTCTGCCCATAGGAACAATGTTTGTGGTGTGGACCTCTACTACCCACATACCAAGGTCCTCGATGGGCTCAACTGGTTGATGGTGCAGTATGAGAAGTATGTGAGACCCAAATGGCTCTTGAGATTGTCTAACAAGAAGTCATACGAGCTTATAAAGAAAGAACTTGCCAATACGGACTATTTGTGCATTGCTCCGGTAAATTTTGCATTCAACATGATTGTAGTTTACATGGAAGAAGGTTCCAGCTCAACCACATTCCAGGAGATGTGCAGAAGAAAGAACGACACCATGTTTCATGGTCCGCAAGGAATGACCAATATGGGGACTAATGGGGTACAAGTGTGGGACATTGCATTCATGGTGCAATACTTCTTCATGGCCGGCCTCGCAGAATTACCCCAGTATGAGGATATGATCACCAAAGGGTACCATTTCTTGATCAGATCGCAGTTTACCGAAGACTGTGTCGAAGGCAGCTTCCGTGATAAAAGAAAGGGAGGCTGGCCTTTCAGTACGAAGTCACAAGGTTACACCGTAAGCGACTGTACTGCTGAAGCACTCAAAGCGATTATCATGGTAAGAAACCATCCCAATTACAGCCACCTCCGAGATGCAATCAAGGACGAAAACCTCTATGATGCTGTCAATGTCCTCATGAAGATTCAGAATACAGGAAGCTTCGAATTCGGATCGTTTTCGGCTTATGAAGTCATCCGCTCGACCCCTCTATTGGAGAAGTTGAACCCAGCTGAGGTGTTCAACCAAATCATGGTGGAATATCCGTACGTCGAATGCACAGATTCGTCGGTATTGGGATTGACGTTTTTCCGAAAGTACTACCCTAATTATCGTGAGGTCGAGATCAAATTCGCTATAGATGATGCCATTGACTACATCAAGAAAGCGCAGAACCCTCAGGATGGGTCTTGGTACGGATCATGGGGGATCTGCTATACCTACGCATCTATGTTTGCGTTAGAAGCGTTGGAATCGGTGGGACTGAACTACAACAACTCTGACGTCGTGCGTAGAGGCTGCGATTTCTTGATTTCTAAGCAAAGGCGAGACGGAGGCTGGTCAGAGTCGATGAAATCGTGTGAAACCCACACTTACGTCCCCACCCACCAGTCGTTATTGGTGCAAACATCGTGGGCAGTAATCGGGCTAATTCTAGCCGGATATCCTGATGAAAAGCCGATAAAAAGAGCCATTAAACTTATCATGGATCGTCAATTACCTACCGGGGAGTGGAAATTCGAAGATGTAGAAGGGGTTTTCAACCACAGCTGTGCCATAGAGTACCCATCCTACAAGTTCTTGTTCTCGATAAAGGCTTTGGGATTATATACAAAGAAATATGGAAATGACTCTATTTCCGAGAGCCTCGGAAATTAGAACATCAGTTTCGCATGATTTGGTTTCTTTTTTATACTTGTAAAGCCTTGCAAAAAATGAACATCTTGGTTACAGTAGTTTTCATTATAACCCCACCTGCTGTTGAAGATAACGAAGCAGCAACCTTTTAAATGCTACACAGCCGATAGCTCCTTCAGACGAGGGTGAAATGAAACGAACGTCTGTGTAGGCAGGTGCAGTTATTTTTTTACAAGATGGCATCTCCGGCATTTGAAATTCTTTTCAAATGCCGAACTTAGGAACACATAGTCAAAAAGACGCCCGCAAAAAACGCAAAATATTGCCATTTCCGACCAATGAACTCCTTTCAATACCGAAGATACCTCCTTTTACTTTTTCGTTCAAATGCCGAAAGCGTGTGTCAAATGCCATAAAAAATATGGTCATGCGCCCGGTCCATGCATAACAATTGCCGCAGCAGCGAACAATAATCAATTCCCGGGCGATTACAGTCACACACCAAACTACAAGAAAGCTACCAGCACATTTTCAGGTCAGCAGCCACGTCAAAGCCCCCTTGCATTTCAGAGTTTTGTGGTTTCGTCCAATCAAATCCACGTATGCTTTGCGCAGATGTAGGAAGTGCTTTTCATTTGTGGTTCTTTCTTCTGATTGGTTGTTTAGATACCGGGAAGCCGAAATATTGAAACCCTGCAATTCAGCTATAAATACAACCACTTTTCCCTATGCAAAATAAACAGGCGATTTTGAAAAGTCATCGCAGTATTACTCGCAGTATGAATCAAGATAAAACTTCTGATTTGCCCAACTACGAGGCCCCCTCTAAGCAAGAACCATTCCAGGATGTCCCTAACGGGAAACAAGGTCCTCCAAATCTTGGATTCCCTGGATTTAATCCAAACGCCTTCCATTTTGGTAGACGGGGTTGTTCCTTCGAAGGAAGAAACTTTTCTCCTCCTCCTCCTCCACCTCATGGACCTCCTCCTCATGAAAGAGGCCATTATCACCAAAAATTCGGCGGACATTCACACTGGTATCCTCCTGCTCCTGCAGCTCCTCGTAGCTTTAGAGAAGACTTCGATTATGAATCTGTCAGACCCCGTCATCGGGCTCGCAGAGGAAAGAAGTTTTTCGTTGCGACCACCATGTTATTGGCAGGATTTTCTTTGTTCACCTTGGGAAGAATTTATGAAGATCACACTGCTTTAGATGCTATCCACCATAAAGGACCTCATGGTGCCCCCAAATTTGGTGTTGTTCTCTTAGAAGACCATCACCCTCATGAACATGAATGGCATCAACCCCCACCTCCTTATTCCCACGGAAAACACCATGGAAAGCATCATCATCCTCCTCCTCCACCACCACCACCACCATCAAATTGTTCACCTCCTCCTACTGAGACTGATGAGTCTAAAATAATGTTAATGGGAGGTAAGTTACCAAAAACTAAAGGGCACCACTCTTCTGAAAAGAACCATGAAGAATTCAAACATGAAGACTCTGAAATGAAGCAAAGCCACCGTGGAAAGCCTGACTCAAAGCATCACAGACCTGAACATGAAAGACCTGAGCATGAAGCTCACGGTTCAAAGCATGAAAGACCTGAACATGAAGCTCACGGTTCAAAGCATGAAAGACCTGAACATGAAGGTCCTGGTCCAAAGCATGAAAGACCTGAACATGAAGGTCCTGGTCCAAAGCATGAAAGACCTGAACATGAAGGTCCTGGTCCAAAGCATGAAAGACCTAAACATGAAGCTCATGGCCCAGAACATGAAAGACCCGAGTCTGAGGTCGAACACCACTTGACTGCTGAAGGCATTTACGAAGAGGTCGAAGAAGTCATCAACAGATTGATGCACAATCCCTCTAGCTTACTTGGTTAGGTAAGTTTTTCATTTTTGTTCGTTTGTTTGTTTTTGCTGCTTGTTTTAAAGGCTATAATCGGTTCGTTCTGTGGTTTTACTTCTCTCGTTTTATTTCTTATATACCTCTATGTACCTGAATTATCGTATAGTTAAGTTTTTTAATGTGAAAAACATATGTAGGCATATGAGCACGGTGCAAAAAAAACTATTGTTCCCCATGTAGTGAGAGTTACGACAAGGGATGACGGAAGGAGCAGAGAAAGAGAGATACAGTAAAATCTGAGCTGGAGTAGTAAATATGCTCGCTCCATCCCAAGATTTTGCATTTAAAGATTGGGTGAATTGCAGCAAGCAATAAACTCCTCATTTGGTGATATTCATATATAAAAGTTAGTGTAAATTTGATTATTCACTGGGAAGTCTCTCAAGAGCAACTCCTTTATATAGGCCTCATAAGTATGAAACATGTAAATATAAATCTCGGATATCCATGGAATTTGTGTACAGGTTTCCGTATTATTTTCTTCGATCTCATCAAAAATAATCTGGGGATATTCCAAGGTATATGAGATCTAAAGCGCAGTTAACTATGAACTAGAGAAAGCGATAGTCGACGAGGACAGTATAGAGGATAGGAAGAATACCCGTAATGAAGCCACAGAATTCGCTTTCGTGCGTCATAGACCGAGATGCTCTAATACATTGCACCAAGTGATCAAGCTCAAACAATATCTGCAGTTGACTTTATTATCCTATAAACATTTTTGATATAAATTATTGGGGAAGCGCTAGTTATATGTACTAGGTGAAATCAACTCACCAGCTTCCTATTTATTAGAACTTCTCTCGAACATCTCAGATTCGTTTCTAGCATCCTTTATACTATTCTATGTGAACCTTGGTTCTAATATCAAATTACCCAATGGCTTTTCCGAGTGACCCTTGCCAAATACGAAAACAGTATTACCCCTGACAACAGTTTCCAACACTCTTCCTTTGAACTTCATACCGTGATAAGCGGTCAACTTGTTCTTGAAATAAGTTTCATCGTTCACTACGAAATACTCCGCCTGGTCATCAAACACCAACAAATCTGCATCGAATCCGGTTTCAATCTTACCCTTTTTATGAGACAATCCTACTTGTTTGGCAGTATTCCACGAGCACCATTTACTAATTTCATGGAATTGAATAGGTGGAGATAACTTCAATCCTTCAGTGTAAAGAATAGGCAATCCAAATCCAACAGAACTTATTCCACCCCAAGCAGAGAAGAAATCACCCTTGTCCAAACCTTTAAGATCAGGCGTACACGGAGAATGATCTGACACAACGGTGGTGATGACGTCGTTTCTTAATGCTTTCCAAAGAAGTTTCTTGTTATCGTCAGTTCTAATAGGAGGACAACATTTGAAGTGGGTAGAACAGTTTGAGATCTTTTCTGCAGTCAATGACAAGTAATGGAAGCAAGTCTCGGCAGTGATGGGCAATTTTTGGCCCTTGGCAGCTCTAATTAATGGAATAGCTTCGTGAGTAGCTAAGTGAACAATGTGGAGCGGAACCAGAGGGAATTTGGTGGAGCAATTAATGATTTCAGCAATAGCAGTAGTTTCGAAGTTATCAGGTCTGGAAGCCAAGAAAGAGGCATACGAAGTTGGGTCGACATCGGCTAACAATGCATTTTCTTGTTGGGCCAATAACAAGGGCGAGTCGGCGTTTAAATGATCTCCTTTAACCAATCTTTCCATGTCGAAATCGAAGCTTTTGGCCAAAGGCGATTTCATATGGGTTTTGAAGTGAGTTTCGTGTTGCGGGTTGGCTAATCTGGCAAACTTCCCGAACTGAGGCTCTGAAGCTGCCAAATAAGGAGATTTGGCCAAAGCCTTTGCTTGTTCATCTGTCAACACCGAATGGTCAATTGAACCAGCATGCTGATGGGGTAATTTGCAATTTTCGTGTTCATGGGTATGGGGGTTTGTAGGTCTTTTGGATGGAGAACTGGTGCCATCCAAAATGCTGCCATTGTTGAGCCGATCTTTATTCAAGAGGTCAATTACCGGTTTAGGAGCCCGGTTGATGAAGGAAGCAGACATCCCCAAGTTCAAATCATCGATTTCAGTGGAGAGCTGGTCGAGATGAGTGCTTCCCGCAACCGGGATACTTTGGAATGAGTTGTTGTAGGAGGTGATGTTGGATTCGGTGTTGAGACTGGTGGACGACGAGCTCGAAGTGTCATCATCGTCACTGAGTTCCTCGTCAATCAAGAATTGGGCATGTCTTTCGTTTGCAACCAAGCGAGGGGTTTTATTATTATCTCCTCCCTCGACCAATAATGCATGGACGTTATCGACGTGCGGCTGCATTTCTGCATGGAACATGAGCAACGTCTTCGAATCTTTTACTCTTTTCATTGCTTTTAAGATATATTTTGGAGTTATCGCAGGAAATTCGTCCACCCCACTATCGATCAAGAACCCTTTGAAGCCTCGGACCCCCATGGAAATGAGCGGCTTCAAGTCGTCAAGGTTGGTGGGCACCAATCCTCCCCAGAACCCGACGTCGACCCAGGTTTGGCCCTTGGCAGCGTTGATCTTGAGGTTGAAGTTGGCGATGGTGGTGGTGGGCGGAATGGCGTTCAACGGCATATCTATCACGGTAGTAACCCCTCCAGAGGCAGCAGCTCGGGTCCCAGTAGCGAACCCTTCCCATTCGGTTCTTCCGGGTTCGTTCAAGTGGACATGGGCATCAACGAGCCCGGGCATGATGATGTTGGGGGAAACGTCCCGGTAGTCTTGGGGTTCGACATTGTAGGAATGAAGTATGGCATCGGTGGGACTTAATACCTGGTTCTTCTTGATGTAGAGAATCTTTCCTGTTTCGATAGAGAAGATGATGGTGGCTGGAATCACCTTATCGTTGATCAACACTCTACTAGACGCCAAAGCACGAGACATGATGTGGAGAGGGAAAAGTATTCGTATTCGACAAAAAAAAAAAAATTCGATGACAAAGTCAATTCTATATATATATAAAGATCAAATGAAGGAGAACCGAATGCTAATCCCCTCAGATCAAACAGGTTGTGCAGGGTTACCTAAGAAAAACGCTTCGCCGGGTGACTCGAGAAAAAAATATATCGAGAATCAGGTACTTCCTACACGAGCGGACGTTGTCCAAACTTGGGGGACATTTTGGTGGAATCACCACCAGAAGAGTTTATTGATAAGGCTTTTTTTATTTTTTCTCTTTTTTCCTATTTATTTTGGCATTGTTGCAACGCTTCCCAGATTGGAAAGAGAGCGCGGGAACGCTGGGCCGACGACGTTGACGGCCCGGACGAGATGAGCTGGGTCCTATAGGCTACACAACCGCCATCAGCACCATAACAGCCAAAGGGATGAAGCCCTGTATAACTACGGCAGGTAAACACGAAAGGGTTCAACGGGACCCGGAAGCCTGACGGGGTTGGGACGTGGGAGGCATTTTTGGGAGAAGTTCGGCGATCGCCGAGGGCATGCCGTTACAGGCATTTTGCGCGTGGTTCCATCGGAGGGCCGATTACGTAATGGTAAGTAAATGCAAGAGAACTTCGTCAGAGAGGGTAGTGTCAAACATGTGAGTAAAGATGGGTGCAATGTTAGAGGTGCAGTAGTCAGTTGAAGCATATGATCGGGGAGATTGTGGAGGTTTTTGGGATTCTAGAATTTTGCCAATTTTTGTAGAAATTCTTGAAAATGCTCAGATCGGGAGTGAAAAATTCTTGAGAACCCACGGATCGAGGATAAATCCGAGAGAACAGAACAAAGACGGCTAAGGCCTTCATTAAAGGTACAGATCAAGTAATAAAATAAGATTAGAATTTGACTAAAACCTAAAAATATTTAGTTGTAAGAAATCGGTTACAATACTACTCTGGAAGTCATTTATTCAATGTATATTGATTGACGAGCTGGATATGCATTATTTGAAGGTGATGAGCTGCTTACCGTTCTTCGAGTTGGCAATGCCCTCTTTGAACAAGTCACTCAACTCTTTTCCTCCGCCTACAGTGTAATTCGTTTCAACGGATGGAGCATCAATCAACTTACCCTCTTCATACCATTCAATGATCTGGCTCAATGTTTTTTCCTTTAATGCAGGGTCGTTCTTAGTCAAGGCAGTCACCCAGAATCCACTACTGGTGATGTTCTTGAAAATGTGCAATGAGGTAGGTAAAATTACTGGTTGGAACGACATTCCTCCGTAAGTTAACATCAACCCATTTGGTGACAACTTTCTAGCAATACCAGTAGAGCTCTTACCTCCAACACAGTTGAGCGCCAATTTGATTTCTCCCCCAGTTTCTTTAACCCAAGATTTGATGGTTCCTGCGAATTCTCTAGCGTTGTTCTGTTCATCTGTAATGACATGGGTAGCACCTAGTTTATTGGTGAGCTCATCAACCAACTTTTCCACCTCCGGCCTGTCCCGGATGACAGAAATGGAATTGATACCTAACAATTTCCCAATTTGACTGGCATACTTACCTACAGCCGAGTTTCCTCCATTCTGAATGAACCAATCCTTTCCTGGAATTAATTTGACATAGTGCGTCAACATCAAATAAGCTGTCAATGGGTTCACCGAAATGGTAGCACCCTGGTTGACCGTTAAGCCGTGTGGTTTACCTGCTGCCTTGGATTGTTCTGGGTTGGGGAGTTTAGTCATTTCCAGCTCTTTGCAGGCAGCATGGGTTCTCCACGTCCCGAAATTGACAGAGGTGGGGACTACCCAGTCTCCTGGGGCCAACGAGGTGACTTTGGAGCCAACTTTCACCACCTCAAACAAACCTTCATTACCTCCAACAGCAGCAGGCTCGGAAGTGCCCAAGGCGGTGGTCTTTTCTGGCTGAGATGGGTACACTCCTTGTACTTGGTTGATGTCGGATGGATTGATAGGAGCCCCCAAGGTCTTGATGATGATGGAGCCGGCATCCAAGTTTTCATCATCAATTTCATACTTGTGGGTTCTCAAAACGTCACCGGGCTCACCATGGGATGCGAATATAACCGCTTCAGAGGTGATCATTCTCAATTGCTGTCTACCTGGGTGTGAATTGATTCTAGCACGAGATAACTGGGCAATGGTTCTATACATAGCAGTAGCAGGGCAATGACAAGAAAACTGACTATGGTGTCTCGGAGTTTAACTACAGAGAGGAAGGTGGTGGTGGGGAAGAACGGAATAGCCGTAAGTGCGCTTATATATTGATACAAAAGACCCATACACCTTATTTTGGATGATCTACGGACTTTGATTGCTTCTGGCTCCGTTTAACCCTAATATTTTGTATAGTACCAAGAACAAAGTAAACGAAGTTGAAGAACACCACCCACATTTCTGGCTTCAAGAAGTTTTGGGCAAATGCAAGTGTAACAACCGACGTCATCGCCGAAGTTCTGACCACGGCAAAGTAGTTTTTCTTCAACCCATTGATAACGATTGATTTGATCTCTTGGAAGTTTTCGTTCCAATTCACGGATTTGCCTCTAAAAAGCTTGAAAAAGTCGTAGTCGTTAATGATAGACAACCAACTTACGTAGATCGCCGAAACCAATGGTGTCACGGTACACAACGAGGTTGCTATTTGGAGTAATTTCATGGCTTTGCTGAGATTGGGGCCTTTGAAGATCTTGTTGAGTGCTGCGTACATATTGTGGGTGATGGGGGTAACGATGAGAGATCCGTACACTATCATCGTCAAGATCTTGGGACTGAAAACATGCTTGATGGAGTACTGTTTTGTTTTGACCGTAATGGTCTTGGTTTTAAGGTCTCTCGTAACTAAGCTTGCTATTGATTCGTTGAGAGCTGCAAGCACCCCGGCGGTTACTGATTTGGTTAAAAGTGGGTACTTTTTCAAGTATATCAAGTATAAACCGTTCATTCCAGTCATAGCGGCGTTGGATGTGGGAGAAAATCAAAGAGAAAGAGAGAAGATTGCGGTTATATAGTTTCAGTTGTTGTCTCAGTTTCAGTTGTTGTCTCAGTTGCAGACGAGATAAGGGATTATTTACTCTGCAGCTTCGCGACGCACTACGCCGAAGCCTATAGTATGGGAGGTACGGGTGTGGGAGTGTGGCAGTGATAAGGTGTTATCGGGGAGAAGCCGATAACTAGCAAGAGATAGACCAAGAAAAGGTGAGGTTTTGAGACATGACAAACATGCTTGAGCCGCATCTAAAGCGGAGTATGGGATCAGGCCACCGTAGTTCTTGTCACATACCAGGATCATTGTCCCCATTGGAGTTGCTAGCTCATTCTTCGGCACCCCGTCGGAAACATGCCTTGCATCAAAATGTCGAGGGTCAAAAAATATTCTTACATATTGTGTCTTGCTATGACGTCGTTGTGCATACTCAACTAAAACACAATTGCATGACAGGCTACGGGATCTGTTTGTTCAAGGTAAGGTTCACAACTAAATGAGTACACATCTATACACTGATAACTCGTGTGAAAACAAGATACGGAAGAAGAATTGAAATTAAGAGCTAGAATAGAAAAAGCGTCTATTCGACGTAAGTGACTTCTGGCTTTTCATTCCACTCAGCATTAGTAACAGCCAATCTGTGATGTCCGTAGAGTGGTGGTAATGGAGTAACTTCTTGGCGCAAGACGTACTTTCGCAAAGTATTGATAAAGGCCTTAGTTTGGTACAGGGCATGTTCCATTGCACTAACACTGAACACCTCATCCAATTCTTCCAAGGTCAAACCCTTGGTTTCAGGTAAGAACCACAACACCAAGAAGAATCCAACAACATTCCATGCAGCGTAGAAACAGAATGCACCAGTAGAGGTGAATGCGACCACCAATTTAGGCCAAGTGAATGCTAAAACGAAATTGAAGAACCAACAGGTTGCAGTTGCGAAACCCATACCCAAATCACGAATGTACAATGGGAAGGCTTCGGAGGAATAGACAAACGGAACTGGACCTTCACCCGAGGAGTAAAGCATGGTGTAGACGTAGATACCAACGGTCACAATTCCTAATCTACCATTTCTATCATGGTTTAAGAAACCGAATCCAGTCATCAATAAGAAGAGAGCCATCAAGGGGAATGTGACTAACAACAAACCTCTTCTACCCAAGGAAGTATCAATTGTGTAAAAAGCAGGGATTGCAAAGAGGAAATTGAGCATACCGAAACCCCATGAGGCCAACAAAGCATCAACATCACTGAAGTTAGCTTGTTTGAAGATGGAAGAAGAATAATAAGCAATGACATTAATACCACAGAATTGTTGCATAAACATAACGATCCAAGCACCAAGAGCCCCGTTTCTGTTTCTTCTGATAGTAAACATTTCAATGATACGTCTGAAAGTGGAGATTCCGACATAAGAGTGTTCTTCCTTCAATAACACGTATTGGTAGAAACAATCTCTGGCAGCAGCGACTTCGTCATGTCTTAATAATTTAAGCGAGTCAAAGGCTTCCTGATGTCTTTCTTTACCCATCAACCAACGAGGAGATTCAGGAACAAAAGGAACTTGGAATAACACAATAAAAGCTGGAATACAAGCACTTCCCAACATCAATCTCCAGTTGAGACCTCCTGAAATTCCATGATCCCCAACGTGATAAAAGACCAACGAGGAAACGTTACCAAGCATAATACCAAAAGCAGTAAAGAATTGCCAAAGCATCACCAAGGAACCACGAATAGTATGTGGGGCGGTTTCAGCAGCATAGGCAGGGACGGTAGCGGACTTGATACCAATACCAAACCCTAAAACGAATCTTGAAATGAACAAATGGTACCATTTCAAGTTAACGAGAGCTTGCCAAACACAAGCAAAAGCAGAGAGCATACAAGTCCAAAAAATGACCCATTTACGACCTAATTTTCTGTTACAGATATCACTTAACCAACAAGCAATCACCGAAGCACATAAATATGGAGCACTGTTAATAAGACCTTCAATTAATTCAGGTTCGGCCATGTCAGGGATACCCATAGCAGAAGGGTAGAAAAGAGTGGCACCATTCACAACAGATTCATCCATACCTTGCACAGCAGCAGCTAAGGAGCCTAATGCAATGACACTCAATAATTTACCTGGCACATTCCACTTCTTGGTAGCTTCGGTGTTAAGGGCAACCTTTTCTTCTTCAGATAAAAATGGCATAGAGTTGAAATCATGGGGAGATCTGGCTAAAGCAGCACCTCTTGCAAATAGCTCTGGATCTAAATTGTGTTTGATGGCGTAATTTCTACCCATTTGCATAACTTGTTTTTCAGAATACTGAGTCAAAATATTACCAACAGCTCCATCGTTATTTTCCGAGCGGATGGAGTCATTGTCATTATCACTCATGTTCTTCTGTTTCACCGAGGAAGAATTGGAGCTTGAGTTCTGTTTGAGAAGTCCATCATCTTTAACAGCACTGAGATCGTCCTCAACAGCTGCTGGGCGAGAAACACCATTTGAGTTTTTTTCTGGATCACTGGCCATCTCGGTAGTTTGGTGTGGCTATGATTAGTTGTTTTTTAAATGAATCGGCGGCTTTGCTAGTATTTATACTAAAACAGAGTTCGCCGTAGACTACCATCAGTGCATATTGCTATTGTTATCAAATTATGAGCATTACTATAGAAGGCCATTAAACCAGGTCTGATGCAGAAGGGGAATTAAAAAATATTTTCCTGTAACCGTAAGACGAAATAAATGGGGTTAAAAAATAATCTCGCATCAAATACACAACCAAAGCTGGTTTGGCGAGAGTTGAAGTTTTTCTAACTGGAAAAGTGCCATCTTTTTCATGCATGATAGGTAAAAAGAAATCAATAGTGAGGGCTCATTTAACCTCAAACCTGCATGATTGATACAAATCCCCACAAGAAATAAGGCTGAACAAAGAAAAATTTAAGTTGTTGTACTTTCCTACGCGCGATTTATTATTTTCTATTGAGAGTTTTTCCAGAATCCGTGGAAGAAGCGAATTCCCCATTTAGAGCAACAATTCTGGAAGTTCAAAATGGTGAACAGTCAGACTAAGTGTGAGGATCTGGTGTAGAGACGTTTTGTCCCAAACGGGGATAATTCAAAACCAACAAAGAACTGCGACATGCAAAAGTAAAAAACTTCATGTATGAAAATCATTGTGTTTCTAAATATAATCACCGTTTAACTTTATGGGAAAGCCCCCCTTTACTATCTACAATAAAGATGGATGATCAACCCCACTCTACATAACTATGTATTAGCTGTTCTAAATACACTCGATAAGCATAATATATGCAAAGGTTATCTACTTTCTCCATCCTCCATTTATTATGTACAGGTTCTGGTATTATTTTCTCCAGTCCAATCCTGCATTGACCTTGCACCGCAGTAAAAATAATGTTTGGACCCGTACAGGATGGACGCTTCTATGCCGGAATTATTTACTAAAGAGTGTATGATTGGAAGGCTCCTACAGGACAGATGCACTTATGAGTGGGCCAATTCTCGGACTTCCAGAATGTGGTTCCTGTTTTCTCCAATGCGTTGAAATACATATGTCTCAACCGCAAGTCAACAGCCTGGCCCCACATTCACCTGCACGTCCCCCACCTTATCACAATAATCCGCATGGCAAAATGAGTTTATACAGGAAATGTTGTGTCATCTATTCTGGTCTTGATTGCTTTTTCGTTTTGTGCTCCACCTAATTGGTTTCGAGATAACCTCCATCACCAAGTTGTTGGCTCACAATCCTGGTTTACGGGGAATCCCGACCCGAGCTCCACTACATAGAGTGCGTCGTGTAGCCAGCCTCTATTTTTTTGCAACCATATACCGGCCAGTTACTACTTTGAGAGTGTATAATATCCGGGAATTAAGAGTATAGAAGGAAAAAAACGGAGATCCATCGATTGTGCTTGATTCAGGTACTCGCGAACGGTCAACTGGAGATGAGAAAGGACAACTGCACACAATAGGTCAGACAAGTACGGGACAGTTGGAGAAGATGGGGGTTTGTTCGACAAATAGAAAAAGAAACAGGAAAAAAAAAATAGAATAAAAAGAAAGAAATTAATGCGGAAATTTCATAAACACTGTAATAATCTTGCACGATAAGATACTTGAGAAATACTCCTCGTACTCAACTTTTCGAATCATGTACCTTGATGGAAGTTGTCCAAAAATGTTGGTTGGCAGATCCTCGCGAATTGTTTGTAGAGGCAGACCCACACTAAATACAAATTCGTTCTATTATATCAGGGTTATGCAGGCGCATTGAATCATGTAGTGAAGATTGGTCTTCAACGTCGTCGATCGTTTTTTTTTTCCACTAACGTTATACCGAAACTTCACTAATTATTTCCTCCGAATTGTACTTCGCCTCAGGGTTATGCTCCGCTTCACTCCTTCCTCAATGCAATTTCATTTCCACCTTTGTTGAGGGCGACAATCTGCCGGTTCCTCTACTTAGACAATCAGTTATTCCAATTAGGTTTGTGGTTTTTCCGTTTGCGTCGTGTGGGGTTAACACCGTTCCTGAAAGTTAAAGGGGGACGCTTTTTCTCGATGTGTGTCAAGCTTCAGACACAAAAGTGCAGTCGGAGTTAAAATGATTTTTTGACAAGATATCAACTCAGGAAATCAAAATGGCAAGATTTACTATGATAACCATGCCTTAGTCAACTGTGTTCGGGTGTAAAACAGCACACTAGTGCCAGGTGTCCCGACTGCATATGGTCCGATGTGGGCCGGTGCTTTATCGAAGCTTACGAACGACGGAAGAATTAACGGATACCTACACAGAACAAAGGTTTTGGGTGATATTCTCGAAGAGGCGTAAACTGGTGGGCTTTTCTGAATTGACTCCATGAGTGTGGCGGGGATCTGCGTTTGCATTGTGATCAAACTCTAAAGTCGTCGTTGAGGATGTAGCTGTAGTGATGAGCCTGGTTCTGCTCATCTGGTGGACGTACTGATAGATGATAATGTTGTAGTAGCACCAAAGTATAGAATAGAGGCTTGCAGGATGGTTTATGCTGTTGAGTCCTACATACACTTATGAGACCTCGTAAGGGGCATTAACATTACAGAGGCATGTAAGTGTCTCTAAAGCCAAAATAACACATTTCAAGTGTGTTCAAAGCCATTTTGAATACAAATCCGATACACTCTAATAAGATCTCTGAAAGGCCATTAACATTCATTACAGAGACATCGACATGTTTCCTGATTTTGCAAAATTAATTTCGAAGATTTTGATGATAGTTGAATACAAATCCTATGCACACTAATAAGATCTTACAGGCCATAAACTTTCATTACAGAGACATCAACATGTATCCTGATTTTGCAAAATTAATTTAGAAGAATTTGAAGATATTTTCCTTCGTTATGACAAAATACTTCTTTTCTTTAATCCATCACAATTTGCTCAAGTATCAGTATTCGAATGACCATATCTGACTTGAATGTGAAAACGAAAATACGTTACATCCCACCAGACACTCTGTTAAAACTCCTACATTTGCTTCAGCTTTTTCTCCATATTGGTATACACAGCTACAACTTCACGTGTTTCACAAATTATCACCACACAGATTCATCTTAAAAAGTCTCTCAAGTAGCCACCTAATTTATTTGCTCCATCCTCTAAAGCATCCTTCAATACATCCAAATCCTGATTAGCATTTCCTGAGAATCTTTGAGCAAAATCTCTAGCAGAAGCTTCCAACTCAGAAAGCGACCCACCTCTGGCATTCCGAGTACCGTTGCTTCCGTTTGTTTCTTCTTCGCCGAAATATGAGCTGGAAGAAATCGACTGTGCCCCGTCATATGCTTGTAGCTTCGTCTTAGCTTCGGCCTTGGCTTGTTCGTCAAATCTTGGTCCTCTACCGAAAAATTCATCAGATGAAATCCCCTTCTGCGTACCAAACTTGTTGGTGACCTCACCAGTGTATTTGACTTCTTTGTATTGCTTTTTATTAGGATCAGTGACATTGTTATCACCTTGGATCATTCCGAACCCGAGTTTTTGGAATTGAACAGCAGTGTCTGCTACTGGAGTACTGATCTTAGCAGTAGAACCATTGTCTGAGTTTGATAATGACAACCCAGGCAGTTTCTTTTCAATAGAGTTTATCGAGGAGACGGAGGTGGTTTTAGCTGGTGCTGCTGCGGCAGTCACATCCTCGTTTGGATTATAGCCCAACTTCTTAGCTTCTTCCGCTTCTTGTTTAGCCTTCTTTTCGATTTCGTCGAAATCAATCTCTTCAGCTTCCGCCTTATTGATTTTTCTTGCAGCTAGCCTAGATGTTCTCGGACCATTACCTCCCTTCGAGGACAAAATTGATTTTTTCGCAGCAGTAGCATTATTTCTGTTAGCTGCTAGTCTAGAAGTTGTAGTGGTATTACGAGTGGTTACTGGTCTCTTGGAGATGTTAGAAGCAGATGAGTTGTTAGATAAGGTATTACTAAGATCTTCGGTTGAGGCAGTAGGAGTGATGTTTTTAGACGATAATGGTGACGGAGTAGAATGAATTGGTTTAGCCCAATTGGAGAAGAAATCGTCTGTAGAAGCACTATTGGAGCCAGAGGCATTTAACGATAAATTATCAGTAATATCACTTAAAGTAACTTCATCAGGGTGTTTAGCCGCGTCTTGCAAGGCTTTTTGCTTCAATTTTTCTTTATATTTATTAGCAACTGGACTAGAATATTTGGCATTAGGATCAACACCAGATTTGAGCAAGTATTGAGATCCACCATTCTTCTGGAAAAATTCCCTAGCAACTTGGTTACCACCAAATTTGAAGTGTCTCAATTGGATCTTTTGCCATGAGTCCAAATTGGTGGACTTTACAAATGAAATATGAACACCAAGGTTTCTATGGACGGCAGAGCACTCCAAACATAACAACACACCAAATGGAATCGAAGACCATGTTGGATTTTTGTTGGGACAGTCAAAACATACTTGGTTAGCTGGATCTTGTCTTAACTTACTGAAGATTTTTTCAACCTCTTCCTTGGAAGCAAACGTGTCTGACATCTATGCGTATGAGCTGAGTGAGCAACAGAGAAGATCTAAGGAATACCGTCTACTACGGAGCGTTAAATACAATAGATTCACAGTAGGAAAAGCGCTGATGAAGAGTTGAAGTTATGAACAAATCAACAAGTTCGTGTGATTTACAACCTGACGTCGCGCCAGTTCACCAAGAAAAAAAACCCGGGCACCAAAAAAACATTCCCGCAATGCGATCTACACCCGTGCACCAATACAAGGATTTGCAGCATTTTATACATGTATATTGAAAGATGATCAGTGGAATGGTCTGGAGCCTCCGCGGGCGAATTCGATGATTTTCCAGCCCTCGGTGGTTTCGTTATCCATTTCCTCCGGAATTCTGCTGAAAACCATGGCGTAAGTGCTTAACTGAATATGATCTTCAGTACCAGCAGCAACTTCACCGGTCTTGGCTTTTCTATATAAGTGAATTTCTTGAGCACGACAGCTGGCAACAACCACAGGAATGTCATTTGGTTGCAACGATTTACACGTGACGATTTCAACTCCTCTGATATCCAAGATCTTACTGTCGGAAAAAATTCCTTGTTGGACAAATTGTTTGTTATTAGCTTGCCAAACGTTGAAAGGAGCCTCACTTAACCATTGTTTTAATACTTTTTCGTCATTTCTAATATAAGCGTCAAGAACTTCAGGTACAATATAGTTGGTCAAGGTTTTAGTGAAATCAGTAACTTTAAAAGAAGGATCAATTAATCTTAATTGTTTAATAACCTTTGCTTGTTCAGTTTCTGCGAAAAATCCGGTGATTTTTTCAGCAATGGTTCTGATAAGGGCAATTAATCCATTTTCTGAGTCTTCCCATTTTTCTCTTAAGATCACAATGGCTTTACCAAGAGGAGATTTCAACTTGAAGGTTTCCCACTTGTCATTCAACGTTGGACCTGTTGGTTTGGAGTCAGTGGCTATCAAAGCACCACCAGCTTCTTCGTTTTCCTTCACTGGCTTGAACAATCTACCGCTTTTTATTTTAGCGGCCAATTCTTGTGCTCTTAACTTGTCACGTTGTTCTTTGGTCAAGAACCCCCCATACGAGGTAGAAGAACCATCATCAATAAGCTCAGAAACATCCTTATATACTTGAGTCTTTCTCACTGGCTCAAATGCCTTATCAGCAGCCTCAGCACCAGAATGAACGGTCTTTCTTACTCCTTTACCGATATCCGAATCCCAGGCTTTATAGACAGTGCCTCCCACAGCGTTGGCTGCTTTTTTGGCCACTTTACCGGCAGTAGAACTACCTTTCTGGGCACGGTCATAAGCTTCTTTGGCCTTTTTGAATGCATCAGACTCAGCCACTCGACCAGTTTCATCTTGTAAGGCTTTGATATTTTCTTTCAATTCGTTGGACTTCTTTATTTCACTCTTGAACGTTTGAAAGAAAACTTCCAATGGCGATTTTTGCTTATTGAAGGCTGTGGAAGATGAATGTAAAAGTCTTGCTTGGTTGGACTTGAGGAGCTGAATGGCAATACCATTCTTTATTATCGAGGATTTTAACATTATGACGGGGTGTGGGTTGTAGAACTATGCAATTTTAAAGATGATTTGTTTTTTCAACCATGAAAATGTGTAGTAGGCTGTTCGGGTCGTCCGGATTTCTCTATGTACAGTAAAGCGTTGTTTATAGCACCAGGAAATTCGTCTAGATTAAGCTCCTGGATGATATGAATGCTTTTGAGGGTTGCCGTAACTGCTTTAATTTGTGGTGCCTTCCTTTCGGTTGTGAAAAATTCACTGACTAAATTTTTTTTTTCGCTAATTTGTGTCATGGAGCACGGGTCGTGCGCCAACAAGTCGCCATCGGAGAGAGGTACCGGCCTTTGCTAAAAGTTTTTGCAGTCAGTGTGTGGTACACATTAGATACATTAGATACATATACCATAGGCATTATATAAAAGGTCTCAGATGATGCTATTGCACCTGTACACTGCTATTTTTCTATACACTGGATGTACGGGTGATTTTTATTGAGGGACCGGTCTCTATACTTCTAGCCTCTCTTCCAGTAATTCACCGCCTTAGCTACAGCAGTAACTGCAAGGAGAAGAACACTGGTGTTTTGGATAGCATGGAGAATTCTAGTTTGTCTGTGGTTGATGGCCACGGCGTCGCTATAGTTGATATCAGCCCTGAATGAGATCATAGTGTACATGGGAATCCAAGTGAACCCTAAACAATGACCATATTTTGCGAGCACATAGTCGACTTTTTTCCGAAATAGATAAGCGGGGCTGGTGACTTTTGACGACATTTCGTAGTAGTTTTCTATAGCAAGTTTTTGTATGGCTCTCAAGTCTTCGTGTCTTTCCACTGAATATTGCTTAAAGCTTTCGGGTATGGCTCCATTGTTCCTATCAATAAGTTTCATAAGTACATGAATATCTTCAAAACCACAGTTCATTCCCTGGCCATAGAATGGAACCATAGAATGCGCAGCATCTCCAATTATCAATGCCTTCCCGTTATGGTTGTTGTAAGGGTACATTTCCACCTGCATTAGCGAACCTCTTGGCTGGTGTTCGAAGCAGTAAGCCAATTTTTCCTCTCCAATCAACTTGTAAGCATCAGGGAAGCTTTCTTGGAAAAATGCAAGAAACTTCGCTGTGTCCTTGCCGAAGGATTCAATCACAGACCAAGGGCTAAAGAATGTGGACGTAAACGATCCGTCTTCGTTGGCAAGAGCTATCAACATGAAGTTGTGTCTCGGCCAAATATGTAGGTGGTTCGGGTCAATAGAAAACTTCGAGTCGGAGCTTTCGCTGGGAGGAATATGGAGCTCCATGTATTGCATGTCAATGTACTTCTGTGAAAAGTCCATACGAGAGAACCTCTTCAATTGGTAGCGGAACTGTGAATGGGCCCCATCAGAGCCAATTACATAGTCAAACTCAAAATCTCGGAGGTCGTCGTCTGCTGACAAATCTCTGAAGGTCATTTTAGGAATAGCATCATCACCACTTAATCCACTCAATTTGATCAACTTATGGTTAAAGTGAAGCTTGATGTCTGAACGACTAATTTCATCTAGTAACATCTTGTTCAACAACCCACGATCAATGGAGTTGATCGTTTCTCCAAACAACCCGTACAACTGAGACTCCTGTTTAGTTCCGGTAGTATCATGGATCATTCTTCCCTTCATGGGGATAATGTGCTGAAGAATTCGGTCAGCCATCTCTGCGTCAACACACTTAACCGCTTCAATTCCTCTAGCACTAACGGCAAGGTTAATCGACCGTAAGTTTCGAGTTTCGGCCTCATTACGAGGATCTGATCTCATCTCGAAAAGATACACGATAAAGCCTTTCTTAGCAAAGGCAAGCGCGGCCAAACAGCCCACCAAGCCAGCTCCGACGATTCCAACGCTCTGCAGTCTCCTTATCTCCTCCATAGGGGTTAAAGCGGAAAGTAGAATGAAGATTAGACAGTGGGGTTAAGTTACGATGGGGTGATATGATGATCGTATATTGTATCACGTGAAAACGGTGCACGGGCGTAATTGGACAATGTGTACGGGTCAGTTTGATGGCTGTGAAAGATGTTGAAAGCCAAAGATTGCAAACTAATGGCTTTAACAATGGTAAGGTCAAATACTTAGTCTTGTTCGCTACAGTCAGGTCTTATCAATCCATAGTCCTATACATTACAGAAGCCATCTAGGCAGCAGCATACTTGGCCAATTTCCCTCTTTTCACCTCGATATTCTTCTTGAGCTCGTTAATTTGATTCTCAAGCTCGGCATTTCTGGTAGAGAAGTCCTTGTTGGCATTGATTGTGTTCTTCAAGTTCTCCTTCATGGTCAAGTTCCCATGCTTGTCTTGTAACTCATCTCGTATGCCAATTAAGCGTTGTTGTTCGTTATCCGCAATGGTGAGTTGTTTCTTGTAGTCCTCACTCTGTTGGAGGATCTCTGTATGGGTTGTTCTCAAGTTCTCCAACTGTTGTTTGAGTTCATTGATTTTGATCAACAAGTCGTCGTTGACTTCCTTAAGATTAGCAAGTTCGTGATTATTCCCGTTCAATGAATTGGCATGCATAAGATGGTATTCGTTCTCATACTTTATCACCTCTGCCTCTACAGACAACACCAGCTCGAAATCAGATGTGGTAAAATCAGAAAAGAACTCTTTAGATATCAAATAAGAATTCAACTCGTCTCCTTCTAGCGACAAAATCTTTTCAGAGTTTTTCTTGAATTGAGCCACGAGCACTCTGAGTACGAAATCAAAACCCTGAAATACGAAGAAATCCAACAATTTGAGCAAAATAGTAATGTCTTCGATGCTTTCGTCAAAAAAGGTGAATAGGTTCTTCTTGTATACATTCGTTAAAATGATTCCTTGTTTGGTGATGTGGAGAAATTCTTCGGGCAACAAATCTTCAAATGCCCTATTTGTCTTGTAGAAGAACTCCTCTTTGATTAAGCTGGCGAATACCTTATTGAATCGCAAAAGAATAGTCAATATTTCCTCTTTGGTCAAGCTAGCGATGCTGTAGATCAACTTGCTGATGTGGATGACAAAATTTGTAGGAGGCAAGTCATCTCCCGACGTCAAAGTACCGTTATTGTTGTTTATGGCTTCTAGTCTGGTGGAGTTACGGGTCACCTCGTTAGTGTAGTAGTTGAAGATTTTTAAGATTTCTTTCAAGCCTCCATCTATCGCCAAGCTGTCTATAAACAGAGCATGGTTTTTCGAGGAGCCACTGGCATTCTTCAATAAATTCTCGTATCCGTGTTGATCCAACTTGAAACGAACCTGTAAGACTTTCAAGTACACCAACGATCTCAAATCTTGAGGGATTCCTTCTATTAAATGAGCTTCTAGTTCACTGATCTTCTTTTCACGGATTAGTTGGTTAGCGTCATCTTCAATGACGTGGATCCAAAACTCTCCATTTTCGCCGAATGTGGTGACTTCCTTCAATTTGGCCAACTTCAGCGTGACTACCTCGCTTTTCACGGTATTGTTGGCAAACGCATCCGAGGACTCGTTCATCATGGGCAAATTATACAACTCCTGCTGTCTGGTGGTGGAAATTGTGGACAAGTTATCAGTTAGTGTGAACGTCAAGGGGAGATTCACTACTGGCTTGGCAGGGACCGGAGGCCGTTGCGGAAGAGGAGGTACTTTATCCTCGGATGCAATGTCGGCATGAACATCTTCAATGGGCTTGTCTGCAGATGACATTCTTCTTTATCTCACCAATTAGCCCGAGATCCAATTGTTCCGTGATAAAAGGAAATAAGTTTCGTGTTTGTCTGCCAACGGGTGCGCACAAACAACAGACAAAAATACGGTGCGACTACGAGTATGTTGTAAAATATTTCATTAAGTAAATGTGTCACTGGAAACATATGTATGCAGATGTACCACCAAAAACAATTGTATGCAAGTAGTCGTAAACGACTAATGGGGGGTGCCGTTTAAGCGGCGTCTTTTCGATCGTGATCTCTTATGAAGGCCGTGCTCCTTGTAGCTTGGCTCTTCACTGCGCGAGCGTCTGGGTTGTTCGTCATCACTAAACACCACTTCAAGGACGTCGTCATCAAGATCTCGTGACATCTGTACTATATCTGGTACTCTTTTAGTTGTCAAAAGCGGTATATGTTCTTTTCCAGAAACATGCAGTTTATGCTCCTTTGGAGAAATATGCAGTTTATGCCCTTTTGGAGAAATATGTGAGACCTTCTGCTCTTTTGTGGAGTCATGTTTCAGATGTTTTGGCGAGAGCCGTTGTTCGTTAGGCGAAACATGCGACAGTCTCTGTTCTTTTGGTGAAGCTACCTGTTCCCTTCTTTTTCCATACTTAGGAAGGGAGATTCTGTGCAGCTCGTACTCCACCAGCGAGGGAAAGCTTTTAACTGAATCTTCACTGAGAAGCTCTGCCATTTCCACCAACTTCTTCTGGATGGTGGATATACGATTCTTTCGGTCATTGGCGTGCTTTTCTTGCTGCTTCCGTTTCGTTGCCTGGGTCAGAGGTGAGGCTCCGTCATCTGAGCCAAATTCAAAACTGTTATTGAACCTAGGCGACTGAGTAAAGGATGGACTTAAAAATCCTTGAGTAAAAGCTGGGCTTGGAAGTTCTTCGATTTCATCATGTTCAAGCACCGAAGTTGCTCTTTGTCTAGCTGGCTCCTCCTCTGGAAACTCCTTGTCGACATCAAACACTTCAATCTCTTGAACATCATCGGCTTGGGTTAGACGTTCAGCACTCCTAAGTATACGAGAATTGCTCTCATTAGCTGACCCGCTTTGGAATCCTTCAGGCGACAATTTCGTAGTAGCACCATCAGAGTCAGTCTCTTCAGATTGCTCGCTATTTCCGGTTTCTGCCTGCTCTGAATATGGTACATGTTTCTCCGCAGCTTTCCGTTTCACTCGTTTCTCATCTACAAATTCTACCTCAGAATCTCCTCGAACACGAGGTTTCAGTTTTACTTCATCTTGCGAGTCCATCACCTCTCTGCTATCGTATGGAAACTTTGGATGCAAATTTGTTGGCATGGGAAGAAACTCATCGTCTGCCGATTGAGAATCAGGCACTTCCAATATTGAATTTGAAGGACCTGCTTTTGAATGAGCTGCGATCTGTGCTTCTAAATCAGCTTGCAATTCGTCCTGTAAATTGAAGCCATTTTTTGTAACTATGTTGTTCTCTAATTTGGCTCCGTCCATTTCCATCGATTCACTCTTCGATTGTTCTGACTCTGTGAACCTCGCTTCCTTAGGTGGTGCAGGCTCCCGGTCCATTCGCTGTTTGGATAGTCCAGATCCCGTATACTTTTTAACAACAGGGGGATTAGAGATGTGCAAATTGTCAACACTCCTATTGAGTTCGTCGCTATCATTCCTATCAGGTTGCACAATGAACGATTCGTTCATTGGTCTTTCTTCCATTGGAGTAGAGCCCGAACGTCCTAGTGCACTGAAAACCTCGCAAAAATGACTTAGTTTCCTCTTGCGAATTCTCTCATCACTGTTAGCCTCTAGTGCCTTCTTCAAATCGATAACCAACGAACTTTGCTCAGTATTGAATTTTTGGAGTTTGTCGGGAAAAACATCGTTCAAGATGCTGATTATTGAAGGAGATAATAGCTGATTGTAGAACATTTCTCTTAAGCTTTTGTTCTTGAGAGCATTAGATGAAGTAGGTATTTGGAGTAGTTCCATTCCTTTCTCCACTGTTTGCTTCAACCGTTGAATCGGCGATGAAGCTATGTCCACATCTGTTGGCTTATTTGGAGGGGTTTCTGGTTCGTTTTGGGAAGTCTCTGGTTTACTTTGCGTGGTATTCGATAGGTGTGGCTCTTGAGGAGAAGGCTCCAGCTTTTTCTCCTTCAGTTTATATTCAATAACTTCGATTTCGTCGTCAGATTGCTCAAGTTTCGTCTTAAAAACCGGGTTTATCTTTTTATACTCCTCCTCGAGTTCTGTTTGTTTTTTATGTAGATCCAATAGTTTGTCAATCAACTCCCTTCTTAATCCTATTCTTTCGGTGGCTACAAAGAACATCCTGGCGGTGGTCTTTGAATACGATCTCCAAATCTTCTCACATTCTGCCGGCAGACTCAAAAACTTCCGAACGTTATAAATTACATGAATCCCACAATCATTGAAATTCTTCTGCTTAGGAACTCTTGCAGTATGCACTCTTATTCTGTCCTTGGTGACTGTGATTCCATGTTTATCGTAACAATAGTCCACAATAAATGACTTTATGGGATCGCCAATGTTGGCATGGCGTTGACTAAGGGAGTCAAAGATGTAAATTTCAGCTACGTTGCTGAATTTACGGGAAAACCCAGAACTCGGTCCCTTTGAGGGACTGGCTTCTGCACTCCTGGAACCCGAATCTGGAGACTTTGATTTTGCATCATCGCTCTTATAGTCCGGATCTTGTGGTGGTGCCGCTGGCCTCAATAGATCCGGTAAGCCCTTTATAACACAACCATACCAATGGAGATTTTCACAAATGGGCATGATGACATAAGGAAATGACATAAGGTCCAATTTGGTCAACCACCGCTTGATGTTCCCATAATAGTCTACTGTGTCAAAAGTGTCTGATTTCGACATGAGCTTGGTGAAGAAGAAGGAATTGAACGCATGAATTTCGTTCTCCTTGAATGTTTCCTTGTCGTATACCGCCTTTTCGATCTCATACATTATGAAGAAATCGATAAGGGAATCATTTATCCAGTCATTATTGTACAACGTTTTGAAGTCAGAATACGATATGATAAACTCCTTTTTATTGCGGAAGCTGTATTTCAATTCCGGATCGAAATCAGCAGGTTTCTCTATCACAATTTCTTCTGCCTCCTTCTCCTTTTCCACCATAGTGATACTACCATCGGTGTTAGTTATTGCAGTAAGCGGTTCTGCTTCTCCGCTGCTGGTGTTGGCTCTTGTAGCTCGTATTCTCGGAGCGATGTAGTTGGCGGGAAGCTTTAGATGTTCCTTGTTCTCGCTTCGCAATAGCTTCATAATCTCCTCCAATTTGTCCGTGGGGTATCTAGGTTTTGGCCTCACTGACCATTGTTTCTGGAGATCGAAGAACTTTATTAGCTCGGAGTCGTCAGCAGTGTACGTGGCGTATATGTAACCTCTATGATGTTTTAGTTCTATTAGTAGTGATTTCTTATCGGCAGCGAACTTAATGGTTTCAAGATGCTTTACTCTGTCGACAATGAGCTTATTTATGAGCATCTCTCCCCGGGAGAAGAACAAAAAGCGTTGGTTCTTCGAGACCTTCACGAATAGATCTTCCTCTTGGAAAGGGATGTCATTAAACATGATGCTGGCTACAGGGAAAGAAAGGGTTGGGCTGGAAGTTAGGTCAGTGGCCGATATGGTGATGGAGTTGGCGAAGGAGGTGAGAATTTGGTCCGACTGCTTGATTTTCTTAAAGGTATGGGATGAGTAGAATCGAAGAGGACTGTCACGGCCGCTGCTACGCTTGGGATTGGAGGCAGGAGAGGTGTCATTGGTTATATAGGTGGGAGTCGGTGTTTCTGGCACGGCCACTGGAATCGCTAGTGGGCCCAAGAAGTCAGAGGGCGAATTGGAATGCGTGGAAAGCTCTTTAAGAGGTTTGGTGATTGTTATCGGACGTGTTTCCGGTCTATCATTGGGGCTGCTCAGAAGGGTATTTAGGGGTTGGAACCCGCTCTTCCTCTTGTAGAGTGACGGGAACTGCTTATACTTGCGCAGCTCACTCATGGAGTGGGGCGAATGGACGAATATGCTAAGAGGAAAATGCGATATTGGGGTGAAAGTAAAGTAATCAGACACCAAATGGTTCCCATCATAAGAAAAAAAAAAAAAGAAAAATCGAGTGTCAGATGAGGATCGAACCATTGACAAAAAGTGTGGAATCTGAAAAAAAAAAAAAGAAAGCGAGATTCAAGAGATTAAGAAACGATTTGTAACAGAAGATAGAACCAATACCCATATTGGGCCCATATATTCATAAATTGACCCTGTAAAACGCCCATGTCGTCGTATTTAAGAGGATTCACGCGCTTGACTACGCCATTAATCGCTTTCGGCGTCGGGTTTGCAGTGTTCCCCAAAGAATGGAGAAAAGGTAGCTTATTTGACCGCCAATTAACCCACATCAACGAAGACATTCTTTCGAAAATTCAAGCCACCGACGAGTTCAGACGACTCGAAGCCGACAAATCCTTGTTGAAGTACCATTCCAGCACCATTTTCCCAGCCCAACACCTCAAAAACTACGTGGGCTCGGGGCTATTATTTGGTCCTGATCTTAACGAAATCGACCCCATAGTTTTCCTTGATGAACAAAAGGGAAACCTCACCAGTTTCTATCACTTAGGAAGCAAATTGATCAGCCAAGATGGACAGATTCATAATGGGGTGGTGGCTACTATATTAGACGAGGGCTTATGTGCTTGTGGGTTCCCGCTTCTACCTTCAAGTAGAGGGGTCACAGCTAAATTGTACATTGATTTTGTAAATCAGGCTCCTCCAAATAGTACAGTTGTGTTACGGGCTAAAGTAAAGGAGTCGAAGGGAAGAAAAGTGGTAATATCAGGTAATCTCGAGACTTTACCGTTGAACGGCGAAGCTGCGGTTAAGATTGCCGATGCTGAGTGTATTTTGGTGGAGCCAAAATGGTTCCGATATTTCTCCTGGCTCCAAGTCGTATAAGCAATGCTGCTGAGCGACAAAGCAAGAATGCAAGAGAGGAAAGAGAGGAAAGAGGTGCAAGAGAGCAAGAGAAGCAGAGAAGAAAGAAAGCAAGAGAAGCAAGAAGAAAGAAAGCAAAAGTTACAAACTCTATGAAGCGACTGAAAGGGTCAGTTAGACTAAACTGTTTGCGCTACTCTGATACACGGTGTACAGTTTGTAGTGGAGTATTCTATGTCCTATTTATATCATGTTCGTAGATCGAAATGTTTCGAACCCTTACCAGTACGCACTGGCCACGCACTCTAATCGGTCCCGTCTCTATGGTCCAATACCCATTTCTGCGGTCTGTACATACTATTGGTTTGTTCTGACCCTTTTCAACACCCGTACCTCCCCTTATAGGAGCAACCTCCAACCTCTCCATATAACCGCAGTTGCTTCACATGGACGACAAGCACGGGGAATGCTGATGTTTTTCTCTTAGTGTCTGCTTTAGCCACGCCAGGAACCTGACTTTCACTTGCAAAACACGACTTGTGGCATCACTGAACGTGGCGAGACGGAGTTCAGCGCATTGTTCGCATTTAGCAACCATTTCTTACATGACCTTCGAGGCTCAAAAGTGATGCTACAACCAATCGCTAATACACGCGAACACGACATTCCCAATCATATAGTTGCCTTCATCGGACCAATGGACGAATTTGTGGGGAAAAGGCGGTTATGGTTGCTACCCCAATTAGGAAATCAGAAGCAACATTGCTCATGGTCTGATCTCGATCTAGAAACACGTTTCCAAGGACTATAAAAGGAGATGGTCCACCGTCACTTCAGGAAAGTTCTTCTTCTATTTCTATTAGATAATTAAAAATAAAATGTCAGACTTAGGTAGAAAAGATATCGGCGATAAAGTTAAATCCACCGTCAAACCAGACTCCGAAAAGGGTAACTTCGAAAAATTGAAGGACACCGTTACCGATAAAGTCGATAATACCGCTGCTAAAGGTACCCCAAACGATCAAAAGAGTTACGTCCAACAAGCCTCTGATGCTGTCTTTGGTTCCAAAGATTAAGCAATGAGCAATAGATATTTAGCATATCTCTGAATAGACGTCTTTCGAACGAGAATAATAGCTGTAGACTTTAAAAGATCACATCGGCTCCGTACCTAGCCTCTCCATGTAGATGCACGAGACACTCGTTGCAGCTAAAATGTCAAACAGCCGTATACTAATTGCATCCGCGCACCACATTTCTGACACCCGTACACATGGACCGGACGCGGTTACGCGTAAACAAGATCAAATGCTTATTCTTGCATCTCTATTACTTTTCACTATCACCAGTTACTCCATTACTTCAGTATGACTGCCTCGGAGAACAAGGCTGAACTAGCCTACCTTGAGTTGTGTCAGAGAATCATTCAAGAAGGAGAGCATCGTCCTGATAGAACAGGAACCGGAACCGTATCCATATTCGCACCTCCCCAACTCAGATTCGACTTGTCTAACGATAGTTTCCCATTACTAACCACGAAAAAGGTGTTTAGTAAAGGTATTATTCACGAGCTTTTATGGTTTATCGAAGGTTGCACTGACGCTAAGAAGCTTAGTGATAAAGGAGTCAAGATCTGGGAAGGAAACGGATCGCGTGAGTACTTGGACTCTATTGGCCTCACCGATCGTCGTGAAGGCGATTTGGGACCCGTATACGGATTCCAGTGGCGTCATTTTGGGGCCGAGTATACCACATGTGATGCTGACTATACCGGGGAAGGGTTCGACCAGCTTCTGGATATCATCAAAAAGTTGAAAACTAACCCTTATGACCGTAGAATAATCATGTCTGCATGGAATCCACCAGATTTTGCTAAAATGGCGTTACCCCCATGCCATGTTTTCTGTCATTTCTACGTCAGTTTTCCTAAAAATGCGAAGCCCAAATTGTCTTGTTTGTTATACCAAAGATCGTGTGACATGGGCTTAGGAGTGCCTTTTAATATCGCTTCCTATGCTTTATTGGTGAAGATGATTGCTCACGTTGTCGATATGGACTGTGGAGAGTTCGTTCATACTATGGGAGACGCCCATGTATATTTGGATCATATCGATGCTTTAAAGACCCAACTGGAGAGAACCCCACGTAGTTTCCCAAAACTCGTGATAAGAGAGGAAAGAAAAGAGGAAATTAAATCTATTGATGATTTCAGATATGAAGACTTCGAGATCGTGGGGTACAAGCCTGATGCTGCCATCAAAATGAAAATGAGTGTATGAACTGAAGACGAATCCCTTTTACTGTCTATGACGTGATAATTTAACTAAGTAATGCGTATAGAGCTCGTGAATACACACGAAACTAGGAGAGAATTAGGTAAGTGCAGTAGGGGAAGAAGACGAAGAAAGAGAGAAGACAATGTCGAATTGGGAATTATTATTTATTTAATTTGATAATAATAATATAAATACGACCGGAAAATGCAGGAACTTGCCCTAACTTCATTAGGCAAATTATTTGTCACTGTGAAATCTCAATTTCCATATTCTAGTAACGAAGATGATAATTTGAGGGTTGGCTCACTGCTATATAACCGTGTTTATATCTATTTATTGTATATTATCACATTACTATATCATACTGTATCGTTTGCTAGCTCTCGGCTTATCATCGGTAAAATCAAAAATTGACTCTTCTAGAGACATTCTTGACGCTTTTGTAGGTCTCTTCGTCTGATTACTGATTCCAGTCACATTCGATAGCGGTTTTCGCTTCGATTTGTCCAATTCCTCAATGCTCCGTGCTCGCTTCACGGAATGATCATTTTCATTGGTACGAGGTTCGATTTTGATGGGTGTGAAACCCCCCACTGCATCTACAAACTTCTCCGACTCTCTTCTCATTTTCTTACGAAGAGAAGGAGCAGTGTAGCTGACTTTTTCCTTGACTCGAGACGACCTTCTCACTTCAGACTCTGAACTGTCCAATGGTGAACTCTGCCTCGATGATGTTATTTCCAATTTGTCTGACGGTGGTTTCGCTTTTGCGCTTGTCGGTTTAGGCTCTTTGTTTTGCGCTTGTGGTATCGATTCTTTTGAGCCAGAATTCTTCCTTGACAAGTTTAGTTGTGCAGAGGATTGTCCATCTTTGTATTCTGTTTGTTCGTTTTCTCCCTTCGATTTCGTCTTTTCGTTCTCTTTCCTCTGCTTTGCCAGTACTTTCTCTTTCATCTGTTTCGCCTGCTTTGCCTGCTCTTTCCTTTCTGTGTTTTCATTCGGCACTATAAATCTCAGGCTATCTGGTAAAATATCCAGTTTTGTTATTGGCACCTCAGTCTTATCATCAATGCCCAAAATCGTTTCTTCGGCAGTCATTTCATCACTTGCTTCCACTAACACACTTACATTAGGAGTAATTTCAGGGGTACGGCTTCTTAACCTCCTATCAGGAAAGCTCAAATCTCTCAACTCCTTATGAGCTGACAGCCTTAAAAGTTCAAAATTGCCCCCAAATAAATCTCGGTCCGAATCGTCTATAGGAGTGGAAGTCACGGGTCGGGTGAACTCATTCAAAGATTCAAATTGAGGGTTAGCAGGTAGTCCTTCACTTTTACGAACATCCCGAAATACCTGAAAAATCTCATCTACTTTATTTATCAATCCCCGCTCAAGAACCACCAATTTCTTTTCTAGTTTCTTCTTATATTCCTGATCATTTACACTCTTTCTCTTCTTCAATGACATGTTCTCGTTCATTAGCTCGCTAATTTTTGTCTCCATTTCTGACAATTTCAACGCCATGGCAGCGTTCTTTTGTGCTAATGACTTGTTTTGGAGAATATATTTATGTTTCATGGTTTCAAATCCTTCATCAGGGCCAGTGCTTCTTCTGCTCTCTGACTCCACCCACGACTCGTGAAGAGCACTTTTTCGACGCAAGTTCGCCTGAGCCTGTGCGGCCACGTCGCTGAAATACAGCGATCCGGACGACGGTCTTGCCATGTGGAATGTTGGTGAATGTGGAATGGTTGCAATCAAGGTTTGTTTTGTTTATCAAAAGAACTTCGCGTTGAGGTGGACGGATTTATGGGGTACGGGTGTATTTTGCGCGACTGTAGATCAAGAAAAGGTCTGTTTACATTAGGGTGTTTACTTACTTTTACGTGTTTCCCTAATGAGTCGTAACATAAAGCTGTCACTTCAGCTGGTGGTAGAGGAGAAACGGGCCGAACTCCAGAACTTGAACGAAATTAAACGGTTTACTGAGATTTTGACAGATCAACTAGAACAGCTTGAGGAGAAGCTTGATACCATGTCAGATGGAGCCGAAACAGCAGCATTGGTGTTTTCTAATTGGCAGAACGTAATGAAAGCGGTGTCTTTGGCATCATTGGGATTGATGAAGTACAGTCAGAAGGACTATGAAGAACAGAAACCGTTGCCGGAGTGTTTGGTACGAATAAAGCTTGATAAAGATGAACCAGAGAGCTGAAGCCCGAGTGGAGAGACCTCGTGATTCAAAATCTCTGGTTTATGAATTTTCAAGTTTAATTTCAAAGGGAGTAGTGGGGCCACTTGTCTTTTAGAATGGCTACTTCTTCGCTCGTTCGATTGTGAGTGTTCATCAAAGAAGCTTTGAACTGCAATCTGCCTGACACTCCCTCCAGGACCTCTTAACTACCAAGATACATAGTATTAGGCACCTATAGGCTTTTTTTAGAGCCATATGCAATAACCTCGATAGCAAGGTTACAGATTGAAGGACTACAACTGCATTAGCTGCATATGAGCTTAATATGGCAGATAATGAAATATCAATTCTTCAGTATTACACGAATCACTGGGGAATTGTCGTCTACTACACATACTCTGTAGTTCTATCTAATCTAGTCATGAATAAACCACTTATGTATAGATGTTTTAGATCTGCTCTATTTTTATGATGCTATATACAACTGCACTATTTCGCTCTTGTACGGATATCAGCACGAAGAGCTTCAATCCATTCACCCAAATTATACTCGTCCAACTGTTGTACCAATTTTTGCACTAACTCACGGCTCAATTCACCGTCATCTTGGTCAAGAATCAATTCCCCTTTACTCTCGGTCAACAGCCTCAACTCTTTAAGTAATGGACTATCAGCACCAATTTTTTTCAATGTCTTGTACAACGCTGTATTGTTTAATCTACTTTTATTCTCGTCGTCACTCAAATTCTGCGAATCAACGGACCAATCATCGGTGGTGGTGAGTAATCTCAACCAAGTGAGTTGGCAATAGAAGCTGAAGGTCAGGTCATTCACTAGCAATGAAGATACTTTGAGCGCATTAGCAAACCCATCAACATATGTGAGACTTGGTCTAATCAAAGTCGACAATTCAATCAATTCTGTTCTGGAAAGTTGCTGGCGATGAGTCAACCGGGTGAAAAATGGTTCAATTATGGTCTTAGCCCTCTCAGCACCGATGACTCTATTGACAAAGTTGTTTAACACATAGTCTAAGGAAATGCGTTGTTCTTCACCATCAACAGTTCTCAGAAGTTCGTTATAAACAGCATTCTGCACGTCAATAAGGGCAAGGTTATTTTCACAATCTTCGACATCCTCGTCCAATAATCTTACATTAGCATTGACATTGCCAGATTTTGCAGCAATGGCTGCTAATTTCGCCAATGAGTACTTCAATTCCCTGTTGTTCTGGTACCCATCAACGTCATTTTCAGCTGAACTAATAAGAATCCTCGATGCCAATACAAAATCTTCATCGAGAACCTCCCGTATCCAAGCAACTTCTGCTGTCTTTTTAGGATTCTCTTGAAAGTATCTCTCCAAATAGCGTTTGTAGCTATTGAAATTGAGCAATAACGAGTTGATTTTATCTGATTTAAGGTAGTTGCCATAGAGACTACTAGCGAAATCATACTGGTACTTTTCAAAAAAAAATTCGTATCTTTTCGATAATGTAATATACTGCACACTACTATCTCCATACGTAGCGGTGATTTGCTCTCTTTCCGATTCCAAAACCTCAGCTAAGGACAGGAAATCCCGATACTTTTCGGCAATAGTTATGGCATCTTCATTCAAACCATAGTTCATTAAGGCATGAATCCATTCATACTTTCTCGATCGATACCATCTCAAGTACTCCTTCAATTGCTCATCTGACTGGCCTTCCCATTGCATGTATTGGATCGCATTGGTGCATAAGTAGTATAAGGTTTCAGTTAAGTGCAACAATCTTGAGCGTGAATTCTCGGAAGAAAGGGTATCGGTATTATTCGTGCAATATACCTCAGAATAGACTTCTTCGAGTTTCACAAGTAAATCAGTGTCGAAGACCCACAGTCTGACGGTTGGAATTGTGTCCACCATGTACTTTTGCTCGTTGAGAAATACTCCTTGATACACTGTGTTGACCAAAATATCAAGAACAGTTTCTAATGAGGAACTATCACTGATGAGCTTCGTTACGAAGTCAGTTAATAGACTGTTAATGTGTTCGGTGCCTTGGCTGAAGAATGTCCGTATGACATCATCCGAGGAGGATATATAACTGCCTTTTAGGATCAAATCCTTTATAACAGTCTTATAATAGTCAGTTTGAGTGCCATTATTAATGAAACTGTAGAGGTTCAATGCCACTTCTGTCATTTCAAGTGGTTTGAGAATTATTGGCAATGTTTGAGCAAACACCAGACGGAAGTTTCTGGATGCATATGTGATGAGTTCATGGAAAAGGTTTAGTTTCAATCGTAAAAAGTCTTTTGTGGAGGGGAGGAAGGATGGTAAGTACGGAGAGTTATTATAAAGGATATCTGAGACAATTTGCTTTATTGCTTCAATTGAAGTTTCATCGTCATAGGTTTCTTTGAAATCAAAGTCAATCGTTGACGAGCCATTGTAGAAAATGCCTTGTTCAATGTGCGATTTAATAATCGTAAGAGGATCTGCATTGGTGTCGACGTCGACATCCATACTGGAACCTTCCTCCTTGAAACGTTCTACTCTGATGACTCCTGAGTTTTTGGTTAGTAAAATAAGACTCGGATTACTACTGCTAGATGGGTTTTCATATCCTTGACCAATTAATTGCACTGATGCCTTCAATTTCACCACATCTTCCCATCTGGGGCTGTAATATGTGCTGACGTTTTGAGAGCCAATGTAATTGGTTTTGATATCAGTGACAATAACTGAGTTGTCGAGAATTACGAACGCTGCCACACCTGGTTTGGGAATAAATAGTTTCGGCTTATTAACCAGGGATATAGGAGTATCTTTGTCATAGGTGGACAAGCGGTGAGAGCCGTACAAAAGCACACCACTTTTATCAATTTTCAACGTCATAACCAATAAACTCTTTTCGGATTCACTGTGAAAGTTGTCATATACAAACACAAGTGCTGCGTAGATGTTTTCTTGTTGTTCCACCTCCAAGGGCCATAAGTCCAAAAACCTTATATTGAAAGATGCCCCAGGAATGAAACCATCGAGGTTGTTCTCCAAGTACGGCGACAATGAATGGGAGATAGTCTTCTTGGTCTCAATGTAAGGGGCCCCACTAGCAGAGAGGGCATGGAATGTGAAATTATGAAATTGGCCTGTAGAGTCTTGCACTATAATCTCTTGAGTGGAACCATTATTCGATACTTTCCCCGATTTTATGCTAACGATTTCGTCATTCACTTTCACATCGCTAGGCCCGCGTTTCGTGAAATAGCTAAAAATGCTCATGCCTTTTGGTGGAACTACAAGCTGGGTCTTGATGAGAAGTGGCTTACCCTTGAAGTCTCTTAATGTCACCAACACTACTCTTTTCCATGAGGTAGCGATAGCTATTCCAGCTGGCTCAACGTTTTCGGCCAGGGTGATATATTCCCCATGTTTAGACTGGATGTCTATGTAAGTTTCGAGTGATTTGTTGTTGATGAGGCCCAAAGCTGGAGCATGCTGAACGCTTTCGTAAAGTTTGACTAAGCCGGTTTCTGTATTGATAATTACTAATCCGGGATCATCAGTGGCTCCGTTCGAAGGACTGGTTAAAATCGCTAATGGAAGAGCACCATTCAATGGCTCTAATGGGAACTGAAAACATAATGGAGATGGGTCAGTGGACTTATAATTCCACACGTAAATTGCATCAGAGTCAACTACTAGCGCGTGATTGGACCGATAGTCGGTATATCCATTCAAAACACTCAGCTCGCTAGCATTGTGGAGAACAGGAGGTAAGGCAGGAAGCGAAGACACGCAGTATTTATCATTCTTGGTGAGCTCGTGAGGTGAAGACTTAGATGAGTCGAAGATGGAAAACTTGGAGTCAGCAGACACCACAGGCTTGTCTGCAAAGACTACACCACCCTGTCTGGGCTTGAAGATGGACATTGGAGAGGAAGAAGGATCGAAAGAGAACCAGTCGGTGAATCGATAATATTTACTGAAAAAGAAAAACGAGCATCTATAAACAGGTGCACGGGTGTATATAGGTTTACGGGTGTGTTCTACAAGAAATTTCGAGTTAGGAGACTTATTAATATACAATGCTAACAATACATCTACACCTTCTGTTTTTTGGCTTGGGGTTCGTCATCGAAGATACCTTCATCTTCTGAAGGAATGATATTCTCTTCGGCATCCTCAAATTCATCATTCTCCTCATCACTATCCTGGTCATATCTGGCCTTCAAACCTTTCATCTTTCTAGTTTGCAATTTACCCAAATCTTGCTTACCAAGATGGATTTGAGCAACCTTATCACCCATGAAGTCGGTGGAAACGTTCTTCTTAACTTTGGCTTGTAATTGTTTAGGTTTGGCATAAGCGTCTTTTTCAACCTCTGGAGCTGGAGTAGTTCTTCTTCCGATTTTAAAATCAAATCTTGGACCTATTTCATCCACTTCCACTCTTGGAACTTTGTGTCCACTCTTGTAGGTTTTTAATTTGTATACTCTAAAGTGTAAAAGCGGCAATTGAGAGTTGTTAGGGTCTTCTATTTCTCCCACCGATAATGCAATTATATGTTGTAAACCAGCAACATCCTGTAAATCAGTTTCATCTCCTCTGAAAAAATCAATGAAAAGCGATTTGAGATGTTGGAATACTGGATGAGTATCGAATTCAGGTCCATTAAATGTGAACATTGGCTTTAAACCAACAGTGAAAGTCAATTTTTTGAAGTCTTGTAAGAGTTTATGATTTTCTTGGATCGATAATTCAATCATATCAAACACCTTATGGTTGAAAAATCTGGTGAAAATCAAGGTATTTGGTCTCTTTTTGTTGTTACTGGAAAAGACAATCAACGAAGCATCGTTTTTCTCAGAGAAGAACTCAAGTTGACCAGCATCTTCAAAGGGTCTGATTTCGTTCTTCTTGGAGAATTTCTTGACATCCGGCTTTTTTAAGGCCATTAAATCACACATAGCATCGTGTAAAAATTTGTTTCCTGTAGCACCAGGAACGAATAAAGCAGTTTTCGTATTTTCTACTAACTTGGCTTCCTTTTTGGCCAAGGCTCTCTTCGAACGAGCGTTCTTCGGTTTAACAGTTCTGATCATACCTTCTGATTTATCTACTATATGGTGAAATAAATTATCAACCTCATCTTAGGTCAAAAAAATTCAAAGTCTTCTCAGTTATATGCAGGTGCGAAAAAGGTTCCATCAGGAATCGAACTCGCGATGAGATGGATGCAAAAAAAAAACTGAGAGCAAAAGAAAAGGTATCAGACGGAGATTAGGTGGTCACATTGTAAGTCTTGCTTGTTAAGCGATGAGAATCTGCTTCTTTTAAGGTTTCCAATTTTCGGAAGTGTCTTCTCGAGCTAGTATTTCCGTCGGTAAAAAGCTCGGATCACATTTCTTTTCGAAACATTCTTGGGCTTAACTTCAACAGTGAGCCATGCTAAGGCATCTAGCATAGTAGGTTCTTTCGCTTCATGGTTCCCCTTAAGAAAGTGTTTAAGCATTCTGAGTGAAAAATAATTCCACCTTCCTATTCCAACAAATATATGCATTGCTCTTGCTATCCTTTATTTTGATATTGCAGAAAAAAAGAAATGGCAGACATCCATTCAAACTAACTTTGGTAAATGGAAGTCGACATGGGATTGAAAAAATTAGGTCGTACCCGGATTCGAACCGGGGTTGTTCGGATCAAAACCGAAAGTGATAACCACTACACTATACAACCATTTCTTGAAATAAACTGCGGGATTTTGCAATTTGAGCTATTGACACAAAGGGAAATTTTCAAAAGAAACCCCGTACCTCTCAAGTTTATTCAGTTTAGAATTGCAGAGAAATAGAAGAGGCTAAACGTTAAAAAAGAAGTCATTTTCATTCCGTAGCCTTCCAAGTATATTCGTACCAGCTGATTCGATGTAGGGAAAAATAATGCCATTTTACAGCAGCAGAGTGTTAAGCTCTCCTATATTTAGTGCATCACGTTTGTCAAGCTGGTATCCGCATGGGGACCTAAAGATAAGAAAACGTCAGAACCGTTGTTATCACATAAATAAATGATCTAAAAGACTTCACTCTCCATATAAATTCCTTTGAAAGCAGCGAAACCGAAGGTTTTGGTTTAAAAAAGAGGCGATACCTTCTTCTATATTGTTTATTCAATTTTCGTAAAAAATTCAAAAAACTACGAAATTCTTGCATTAAAAAATATAAATAATATTATGACTAGAACGGAAGAACTGAAAAAAATACACCAAATCTATGAAAAATTTATCCGAAATGAATAACACCACTACGCCCACACTTGTAATTGTTCAAAATAATCAACCCTCTTCTTCTCGTCATTATAAATATTATGAACCACAGCAGCTCTTAAATCATCCACCATAACGGGATGGCCACAAGTGACGAAAGCTGAGGATCCTGGAGAATTCTTGACCGTTTGGGAAACAAGGAGATCCATGGACGGTCTCCCGAATTTGAATTCAATATGGGATAATTCCGACTGAATTGTTTTCGTTACTGAATCCACCGATAAGGAATTGTTGTTTTGCTCACTGGAGGAGCCGTGGTTCGAATTGTATTCTTGCATCTCCGAAGAGCTTATAGAGTGATAGTCTTGCAATTGGGTTCCACTGCCCAAGAGAGGTTTGGCTAGTTGAACGTCATCATTATTGTCTTCTTCATCAGAAATTGAAGCTGGATGATCTTCAATGAGTACCGGGAATCGCTTGTCGAACTCTTCTATACAAGACGATAATTCTGGTCGTGTGACGTATATGGTGGTTTGAATTCTGGTATTCTTCAATGACAACAATTCTTCGTAGAACCAGTACAATGACTTGAATTCTCTCACTATCCAAATTAAGTGCAACTGCTGTTTGTTATGCGGAGATCTTTTGTACATATCGTACACTTCAGCATAGATACCAGGAATACCATTACCTCCAGCAACGAACACCGCCGAATCGTATTTTGGAGCCGGCGTCGATTCTCCGTAGGAACCTTCTATGGCAACTCTGATTTCGGTTGATCGATGAGGATGATGCTTCAAGAAGTTGTATGAGCGTTCGGTGACACCATGTTTAACTTTGATGAAAAGAATGATATTGGACTCGTTAGGATCAACAGAAACAGTATAAGTGAATGGATGCGATTGCCAGAAACAGGAGGGCCATAAGAAATGAATAAAGGAATGTCCTCCAGGCACCACGTCCCAGTGGGGAGGTTTTGGCACGATTATCTTCAAGCTCTCGTCGGCCAATAACACCACTCTGGCCTTGGGGAAGCCAAAGGCATAAAGACGAGCGATACGAATCACTCGATCAAAGAACCAAATGCCAGCGGAGTAGTAATAAAACCAAAGGCAGTAGAGATTCAATACGTGGACCCATGCACCCACCACGAACATCAAGGCTAAGACGATGTGAATCACCAAGAAAGATTCATAGTGTTTTCTTCTCAACACCAATAAGCCTTGGACCATGATTGCACCACCAGCACATATGGCAAGAATACCATAAATAATATAAGCTTGCTTTACTTTCTGAGTGTATGGCTTCATCATCAATGAGTAGCAAACGGCATGTACGGTGATTAAAATCATAATCAACCGCGAGAGCCATCTGTGGAATGTAATGAAGGTAGAGTAGTCCCATCTGGTAACCCACTGCAAGAAGTTGTTTCTTCCTCCAAATAAGATCAAGAGAGGGAACACTGCTGATGTGAGAATACTTGTTCTTACAGCAAAATACCGCAAGAAAGCCTCGGTTTTGGACCGGAAAATTGGATCACCCTCGAAGTACTGGATGTTATAATGAACCAAGAAAATAGTCAAGGCCAAAAACCCCACTAATATCAAGGTTTCTGCTCGGGTTGGAACCAACATATCGAGCACTTTCATGAATGGTTTCTCATTGGTTTTTTTTTTACCCTTGAGAGCAGGCAAACTGATAGTAGACCGAAACCAGTTGGAAACGGGTCCAGTGGCCGATTTATACACTCTGGGGAACATGAGCTTGGTCCAATTCCCTATGGCAGCCAAACCGAAGACCACACACCAGTACACGACGAGATAGGTACTGTAGTCAACCGAACGGTCGTAGTTGCCCAAAAACTGGTTATAGGCATTCTTGTAGGTTCTGATGACGCCGTCATCTAGTTTCACTGGGAAGTCCACCGGGACAGATCTGTTGAAGTGTTCGATTTCGCTGACTGATTTGGCATTCTTGGAGTAGTTTACTAAAGCGTCCTCGAATTGAGATCTGGTGACGGTGATATTGTAGGATGCTGAGCACATATCGAGAAAAGAGCCAATTTGAGACTCGTGGGATACGTTATAACAGTGGGCGATGGTTGCCATGGCGTTTGGATTGTGACAGTAGCAATCAGTGCCGAAGAAAGGAGGGTCTCGAGAACAGAATGTGGCCGTTTGAATGATTTGATAGTTACACCCTAGAAAGGCCACCATCAGCTGGCCAAACTTATGGAGAGGAGCTCCATCAACCGCTAGCTGAGGAGTGGTGGAAATGATGCAGGATATTAAAAGTAAGCAACATAGGAAGTTGCGGATATGTCGAAGCACAGGGCTCTTCAAGTGAATTGGCACAAGGAAAGGTATTAGAACTAGTCCCAATATTATGGAGACATATATGAAGTTGTAATACATAGTTAACAGTCGGAATGGCACATTGGAAAGAAAAACTTAGGACTTTGGTGATGAAACGAAACGAACGAAAAGGCAGAGATATATAACAAAAAAAAAGAAAAATCAGACGTGGTGGTGGTGCAATTAGATTCGCTCGGAGATTATTCTTTCACAACTTCAGTTTTTTCTTTTTTTTCTTTTTTTTTTTGTTGTGGATCGAGCACCTTTCCGAGGGTACATCGCAGAGTGCAACAAATACGGGGGAAGTTCCGGGGAGGCTTTCGATTTATCAGATGAACGCAAAGATAAGTAACAAAGTTGAGAGCCACAAGCAAATGTCATGTTTGTGACGATAAATCCGAACGCAAACTCCCCACCTGGCCGCAGTCTGGACTCTAATTTTGGCCAAACGAGAGAGATCTCGCTGCCGAAGACGGATTTGCGCCATGATTATCTAGATAATCGCAATGAGAGAGTGCACGACTTAGGAAGCCGAAGCCGCAAGACGGGGACGGAGATAGGACGATTCAGAATCCGAGTAAACGAGCTACTGCTACTGTCAGGTACGGAGGCAGCACCACAACGGCCGCCATCTCTGTCAAGAGCCTTTTTCACTTGTCGAAAACAAGTACAGCTTCTGGAAGGTTGTTCACGGGATCTGCACGTGACTCGCACGTGACCATTAATCAGCGTATTCTGGACCCAATGAGGAATTAGTAAAGAACGTCATCGATTGCTGCAGTGAGATTGCAAAATATAAGACCCTAGGTCAGCCCACATTTTCGGGAAGTTGTTCACCAGCTGAAAACATCAACCATGTCTATGCAATCCACCAATCTTAAAGTCGATTACGTTCCACTAGATCAGATCAGAAGACCAATTCCTCCTGTGTTGGACTACCAGAAGATCGATGCTATGTTATCTACATTGAACGGTACTCCAATGGCTTCGGCAACTTGTGGGTTGGAGGAAATCACCTCGGGCGAATTACCACCGATTGACGTATTCAAGGTGAGAGAAGAAGGGAAAAACTACTACTTTGCATTTGGAGGGTGCCATAGATTCCAGGCCTATGATAGACTTAGTGAAGAGGGAACCAAGGAAACTATGGTCAAGGTAAAACTCTTACCAGCAACTAGAAAGACACTCAGGGTGTATCTCGGAGCTTCGGTCGACGAAATGTTCAAAGACATTGACGAAGCGAAATAGGGGTTATTCAAGATCGATAGAATGAATTGTAATGATTATAGAAAATTAGAGTTATAAATGAATGTGCAATGTTATAAAAGATGTAGCTAGCAAATGACTTTGCAATGATTCGGAAGATGTAGAGGTGGAAGGTGGAAATGGATCACTAAAAGACGTGGATAGCTAGTATAATAGTATAAAGTAATCGAGAAAATGACGCAGTGGTCATAGAATAGTGATAGCATTGAAATGCTATGTAGTTATGGTAATGAATTGTAACGTTATGGTGACAGCAAATGTGTATGTGTTTACATTAGATATTGTGATAGAGATAATGACATATATAGAAACTTTGATGATAGAAATGGGTGTTTATTTAACCATTTCTAGCAAACATATTCCAACTGAAGTTAATGTTCAAATCAATCAAGAAGTATAATAATTATAAATAGAATTTCAAAATAAATTTGCAATGATTGAAATAATAGAAACGGAAGTGTCGATACTATCTATCTCTAAGACCAGACTTGTAATTGCTCATAGAAATCAAGTCTCTTACCCTCAGCCTTTTCTAAGTGTTGAGCAACGCTGTATCTCAAGTCATCAACCATAACTGGATGACCACAGGTAACGAATGCAACGGATCCGGCAGACTCTTCAGTCTCTTGTCTGACAAGCTCTTCCATAGAAGGTCTGCCTTCTTTGAACTCGACATGGGACAATTCAGCTTTGATCTGGTTCACGGTTCTAATAAAGTCTTGTTGATAGTCTTCATCTTCATCACTACCACAACTACTGTTCTTTTCCTTGTATGTTTCCGACTTATATTCCAAGTCCAACTCCTTACGCTCTTCATCTTTGATTTCATTGATTTCGGCATCAGGAGATCTGGGTTCGTTATCGATCAATGGCAATCTATGATTGAATTCATCGATACATGACATGGAGTTCTGTTTGGTGACGTAGATGGTGGTTTCGATTTTGGTGTTCTTCAAGGCAATTAATTCTTCATAAAACCAGTACAAAGATTTATATTCCCTTATAACCCAGACCAATCTTAATCTCTGCTTGATGTTGTCTGGGGAGCGAATGGCCAAGTCATAGATCTCGGAGTAGATACCAGGGATACCATTACCTCCAGCAACGAAAACGGCAGTGTTGGCTCTCTTAGCAGCAGTAGCTTCACCATATGGCCCCTCTAAAGCAACTCTGATCTTAGTGGTCTTACCTGGGTGTGTCGCTAAGTATTGATATAAACCATGAGTAACACCTCCCTTAACCTTACAGTACAAGATAATTTTATCTTTAGTTTCAACCGACTCAGTGAAGGTGAAAGGATGAGATTGCCAGAAACAGGAAGGTCTCAAGAAATGAATGAACGCATGCCCACCAGGAATGGAGTACCAGTACTTTGGTTTTGGTACCACCACCTTCAATGTTTCGTCCGCTAACAATATAACGTCAGCCTTGGGGAAACCAAACCAGAATAACCGGGCTATTCTAACCAATCTATCGAAACCCCAAACAGCGACAGTGGCCCAATAGAACCACGCGTAACCCAACTCGTCAACGTGAACCCAGGCACCACCAATGAATAAAGCTGCCAAGATAATATGGGTCAATAAGAAAATCTCGTACCATCTTCTTCTCAAGAAGAGCATACCTTGGAACATAATAATTCCTCCAGCAACGGTTGCAATCGTACCCCAAATCAAGTAGGTTTCTTTCATGTCTTCCTTATAGCGGTCGCCCAAAGCAAATGAGAAGCATACCGCATGGACAAATACCAAAGTGAAAACGATTCTAGCAACCCAACGGTGGTACATGATGAAGGTACCAAAGTTTATCATGGTAACATTCATGAGGAAGTTGTTTCTACCAGCGAACAAAATCAACAAGGGAATAATGACGGTTGCAATAATACCAGTTCTATCAGCAGTTAGACGAAGTAATGCTTCTCTTTTAGTAGTAAATACAGGGTTATTGTCTATGGTGTAAATGTCATTACTCGCACAAGCAATAGTAACACCAACAAAAGCAACCAAAATCATAGTTTCCAATCTGGTAGGCACCAAACAGTCGAATATCTTCAAAAGCTTTTGTTCGTTTGTCTTCTTTCTTCTTCCTAAAGCAGGTAAACTAATGTACTTCCGGTAAGTATTGGAAATAGGACCAGTGAAAAAATTCATAAATCCAGGGAATAAGTACCGGGACCAATTGAAAGCAGCAGTGATAATAAACACAAGCAACCAGTAGCCAAGCATACCTGAGCCATAGTACAAAGAGTTTTCGTAGTTACCCAAAAAAGCAAGGTAAGCGGCAGAGTATAATCCCATCATAGTCTCGTTAAGTTTGACAGGTACATGAACAGGCACCGAAATGTTGAAACCAGGAATTTCCAGCGGATATTTAGCATATTTGGTATAATTCTCGTAGGCAGCCTCGAATTGTTCTGGTGTAGCAGTAGCGTTGGCTTCTTCACAGAACTTTATGAGCATTTTATAAGTGGAAGGCGTATTTCTATTCTGGAAGTGGAAGCATCCACTGATAGTGGCCATAGCATTAGGATTATTGCAGTAACAAGCGTAGACTGCCATATAATTGGTGGGAGGGATCACACAGAACGATGCAGTTCCCCTTATCTGGAGGTTACAAGCATAGAGAGCTCTTTTAGCAGCAGTGTATCGGTCGTATGGAGCATTTTTCTTTGCAGACACTAACGAAACAAGAATGAGTATAAAACTCAAGCGTAAGTATAAACTTCTCATCAGGACTGGTTTGTGAATTTAAAACAAAGACTGTCACTCACGTCGGAACTAAGTCAGTGGCTTTCTCTACCCTGGAATTTCCATGATACTTATATACTATTGTGAATAAAGAAAAAAAAAAAAGGATCTAAAACGAAATCAATTGAAAAAAAAAGAATATTTTTAGAAATTACTGCCAAATCCATCTCAAGTGACAAAATAATCCAATCACCGTTGATTCAAAAGAGAGACAAAAAAAGAAAGCAGGCAATTATGCAGTGATGCCATTCCTGTCTCCTAGATGAGACCACTTGTAGCAACTAGTATATCTCAATAGACCCGACAGAAGTACTACGAAAAAATATTTTTTCAGGGTATAACAGGCAGATTTGAAAAAAATAAGGGTGGGTACCTTAAGAAAACTAAACTTAAAAATAAATTGAGAAAAATTGTATCATGCAATGGCAGCTATATGACAAAACAAAAGGCTTCTACAATCATTTTGAGCCCATGCTCGAAAGCAATTTGCAGCACTTTGGTATGTTACTTTTGTGTAATATAAATCCCCCTTCAATCGGGATCGGCGCCTTTGAGGTGTCTGTAATAAGGCACCATGTACTCGGCACAGCTCAACGGCCAGATGGTAGCTCGGTTCCAGCGAGGATACAGTCAGCTTTAAGGTTCTTCCTGCAGTTTGTGCACTCCATATAACCCCGAACTAGTTTATTATGGCATAAACCAGCCAACTAAACTGATTCCGTATTTTTTCACTGATGGCATCAGATAAAGCATGAATTTGTCTTGTGAAATATTTTTAGTGGCACCCGTCCTGTGCAGGCGTCGCCAAGGAATACACCCAGACATTTTTGATTTGACACTCCTTTGACATCTGTTTGACAGGTGAGGGATTCACAGTGCATAATGCTTAGGATATTACTTAGGGTATTTGACCATGTCAAGTCTAAGCTTTGTCCGAAGGTTCAACTACGCATTACTGGAATGGTCATAAATAGAATCTAATAAATTGTAAATATAATAATTAAGCCCGAACTTGAAAGTGTTCGAAAAAAGCAAGTCTCTCTTTAAGTACTTAAGCCCAAACTTGTAATTGCTCGAAAAAGTCAAGTCTCTTACCTTCAGCCTTGTCCAAGTGCTGGACGACTCCATATCTCAAGTCATCAACCATAACTGGATGCCCACAGGCAACAAATGCAACGGATCCGGCAGACTCTTCAGTCTCTTGTCTGACAAGCTCTTCCATAGAAGGTCTGCCTTCTTCAAACCGAATATGGGGCAATTCGGCATGAATCTTATCAATGATTCTGCTAAAGTACTCTTCGCTTAAGTCCTCGTCGCTACCACTGCTTGCTTTTTGGAAATTCTCTTCATCCGACTCTGCTTTGCGCTCTTCAGATTTGATTTCGTTCTTTTGAGCATCAACCGACTCAGGTTCATCATCAATGAGTGGCAATCTACGATTGAACTCACTGAGGCCATCTTTCAAGTTTGGTCTTGTGACATAGATGGTGGTCTCTATCTTGGTGTTCTTCAAGGCAATCAATTCTTCATAAAACCAGCATAAAGACTTATACTCTCTAATAATCCAGTACAATCTTAATCTCTGCTTGGTGTTGTCTGGGGAGCGAATGGCCAAGTCATAGATCTCGGAATAGATACCAGGGATACCATTACCTCCAGCAACGAAAACAGCAGTATCGTACTTTTTGGCAGCAGTAGCTTCACCATATGGTCCTTCTAAACCAACTCTGATCTTGGTTTTTTTACCTGGATGAGAAGCTAAGTATTGATATAAACCATGAGTAACACCTCCCTTCACTTTGCAGTACAAGGTGATCTTATCTTTGGTTTCAACCGACTCAGTGAAGGTGAAAGGATGAGATTGCCAGAAACAAGAAGGTCTCAAGAAATGAATGAACGCATGCCCACCAGGAATGGAGTACCAGTACTTAGGTTTTGGTACCACAATCTTTAATGTTTCATCCGCCAACAATATCACGTCGGCTTTAGGGAAACCAAACCATACTAATCTTGCAATTCTCACAAAACGATCAAATGCCCATACAGCTATGGCAGCATAGAAGAACCATGCATACCCCAAATCTATAACATGGTACCAAGATCCAGCGATGAACAATGCAGCCAAAATGATATGAATCAACAAAAAGATCTCATACCATCTTCTTCTCAAATATAACATACCTTGAATGATAATCAAACCACCAGATAAAGTACCAACGGTACCCCAGATCAAATAGTTTTCTTTCATATCTTCTTTATAATAAGATCCAAAATTCACCGAGTATGCAATTGAGTGAACAATGATCAAGAGAACCACAACACGGGCAACCCAACGGTGGTATAACATAAAAGTACTAAAGTTAATCATGGTCATTCCCATAAGGAAGTTATTTCTTCCTGCAAACAAGATCAATAACGGAACACACACAGTGCCAATGATACCAGTTCTATCACCAACATAACGCAGTAATGCTTCAGACTTACTGGTAAACACAGGGTCATTGTCAACGTAGTAGATGTCATTGGCTGAGCAGGCAATAGTAACGCCAATAAAACCAAGTAAGATCAATGACTCCAACCTGGTAGGAAGTAAGCAGTCAAACACTTTGAATATCTTCTGCTCGTTGTTTTTCTTCTTTCTTCCTAATGCTGGTAAACTAATATACTTTCTGTAAGTGTTGGTAATAGGTCCAGTGAAGTATTTAGTGAAGTTGGGAAACAAGTACCTAATCCAGTTACACGAGGCAATGCATATAAACACAAGCGCCCAGTACCCGATCATAGCTGCTCCGTAATATAACGAGTTTCGATAGTTACCCAAGTAGACATCATAGGCGGCTGCATAAAGTTCAGCCTCTTCATCTGTTGTCTTGATTGGAAAATCCACAACTGCGGAGATATTGTAATTTTCAACTTCAGAAGGAAGTTTTGCATTCTTTACATAATAGTCATAAGAAGCTGCAAATTTCTCTGGAGTTGTAGTTTTGTTACCATATTCTTCACACATTTTAATTATAAACTCAAAGGATGCAGTATTATTTCTTTGTCCGTGACTGAGACACCCTGTCATGGTTGCCATAGCGTTGATATTGCTACAGTAGCATCCGTACATTATTCTATAATCCATTTGAGCTCCCTCACAGAATGCGGGCATACTGTATGTTTGGTAGTTGCAGGCATAAACTGCAAACATTGCTGGTGTGTAGTTTTCATATGGTTCCACCTTGCGTGCTGATACCAATGAAAGTATCGACAACGAAACAAATAAAGAAATTAAGTATCTCGAAATCATAACTAAATATTGCAGAAAGTCTTTTAGCAGCCAAAGATATGATTGTTGAACAGAAAAATTACCCAAGCGACTATGGAGATTAGAAAGTCTTAGATTCTACAAGGCAGGTACAATGCTACTTATACTGTTCAAGAAAAATCAAGAAAAATTGGAGAAGCTGTTTCTCCAACTATTAGTTAAAATATCGGCAAAAAAATTGATGGTAGCTGCATCATTGAGATCTACAGTCTTAGTTCTAAGCCAATCACGGCACTACCAATGCACGAATCTGTCCCTATGATATTTTATAAGTGCACATGGGAGAGATCCTCGTAAAATATGTGTGCCCCCCTTGGCTTCTATATGGTGAAAAGGACAGACCCCTCTAGTTTTTGAAGTAGATTAATGACCATTAACTGGTGCTCGGCAACTTTTACTCCAAAACCAAAGCTGACTGGAGTGATTGAAAATTATTATCCTGTTTTTGAGAGGGGCGGCTTTCTATGACCACATTGCAAATAACTAAAAAATAATTTCCAACTTCAAAAAATAATCACCGAGGTGAAAATTGCCTTATGGGGGAGAATAATGTTAGTATACCAAAATAGCAACTACAGTGGGACAAACCTGGCCAAGGAGCAAGAGAACAATCAACTTAATTTTCGTAATCAGATCTCCACAAACTGCAACATGGGAAAAATGTAAGTAAGTCGGCCTACAAGGTGAATTAAGATTCAACGAAAATATGCTGCTCAATAATATAGAGTTTAAAATTTCAATAGACTTTGAAACAATCAACGAAAGAAAAAGAAACTCAGAGGACAAACCTGGCAACTAATTCCTACCCTCTCTGAAAGTAGTTTGCTATTTAAAAAAAGGTTCGCAAAAGTGGCTTTCGATGGACAGAAGATTAATAGTTATATACGAGGCGATATTTTAATCCAAACATTGCTGGACCTCAATAATAATAACCACCTATTAAACTAAACAAAGCTCTCATAGATAACATACTACATAATAAGTATCCTTAATATTTAAGAAGAGAGATAATTTATATAAATAAATGAATAAATAAATGGGTATAATAAAATTATACAGCATATAATAATAACAAAGATATCATCAAACAAAATAATCCACAATTTTCTGCTGAAGCGAAACCTAATACTGCTTTTGGGAATAATGTTGCACGTAATGATGGGTTACGTGATGTTCCATTTATTAATGCTACGAATACTAAAGCGATTCCTATTGCTGCACCTCCTAAACCTAATGTTGCTATTGATGCTCCTATATATTTTGCTGCTAATGCTAATTGCATTTATATATAGTAAAACATAAATTTTCAAAATTTGTATTAGTAGTTCGAATCTGCTTGCTCTTGTTTGAAGCTATTGTAGCTTAATTGGTTAAAGCATTCGCTTGGAGCGATTGATGCGTGTTCACTTCTCGACATTAGCATTTCTTATGAGTTTGTCATAAGCAAGTATTATTGCTTGCCGTAGTTTGATCTTAAAAAGTTCACAATATCGAGCTACAAAAACTGATCGCTAGTTTACAACTCCCTGACATGAGGTGGGTAAACGCAGTGTCTATTGTCTTTTAAGCAGGTCCCAAGCAAAGACAAGTTCGACTTTATTGCTTGGAATAGCTACGTGGTCTTCCAATAGTAGTCTAGGTATTCACTTAAAAATGAAAGAGGAAGGTTTCCCATCACTGATGGGATCAGATAAGATGCGTGCCGACAAAAAAAACATTAAAAAATAATCGAACATACAGGCGAAAAATAATTTCGACTTTGCTGCAGGTAAGGAATTCGCTTTGCATATTGTGATGACACAGAGAGCCTAAAAATTGTGATTGAAAACGATCTACCTGTGTTAACAGGATACCCGGTATGCATAGTTTGTGGCCTTTCATTCTTTTAATTAATAGAATGTGAAATTTTCTTGTGAAGGACAAGAGTGGAGGACAAATTCAGGAACATGCAGGCAACGGGCGCACGCGAGTAGTGGTCTCTTTCTTTACAGTTACACATACGATCTAGTCTGGGGAGCTAATGCCGAATTGAACAAAAAAAAAAAAATTTCGCTAAAAGCTTGTACAATGATGTTATTCCAACAGGACAAGAAATTTCGAGTTGTCCCCTTTCCATTTGATACTGACGTTGACGGTGACACTTTCTGCTTGGCCTTTTGCCCGGAAATGTCGAGGGGTCCATTAAGTGTTTGTTATTCGTGCAATGTAGGAGTAGAACATCTTAACAAAAGATGGCTATCTGACTTGTGTCTAATATGCAAGGGAGTCAGGTCATGGCCACAACGGGAAAGAAAAATAAAAAAAGCCCCCCCCCGGTGCCGGGGCCATAATTGTTGAGGACTTATGTACAGATCCAATCAGATAAAATTGTGAGGCGGCATATATTTTACTGCTTCAAAATAATTGGCTGGTTATATGGTGACACATGAACGGTGTATGGTGCATTTTGTGTTGGGCCCCATAGTTTTAAAAATCTGATAGAATTGAGACAATACTAATTAATTACTTGACTTATTTTTTAAGTTGTAATTTCTTGGCTTCATATATATTTTGGCATAGTTTTATTACCGATGAAGAACAAAAACCTTTATTAACGGGATTGATCAATACTTTTCAACCATGGTGGGTGAAATAATTGGCTTCTACCATTATTATAAAGTTCTCGTAAATTAAATTTTTTGACCCAGGTTCTTTATTAGGTGCTTGAACGAATCAAAGAATTTTCAAACCACTTCCAGTGGTCGTGATTGGTTCCATCAAAGTCAGGCTCATTTGATTTACATCAGGTGCACTTTGTGACCGCCGTACTTCTTGGAGACATGGGCTGATATCTCCAATAGTGACAAGGCGTAGAGTATGGCGGTAGCACATAAGTTGTGGCATTTATTTTCTACATCCTGCTGTCGATCAAGTGATCAATTTGAAGGCTAGTTCACTAGTGAGTCGTTAAATACAGTAAAAATTTTAGTCTCAGTACCTCTGATATGAAGAATGTTCAATTTCTTGGTACCTTCATCAATCAGTCATCAAATGTAATAATAATTCTAACCTGAGCCTCTGATTTGACGAATGCTCGATTTTCCTGTAGTGAAGATCTTCTTTTCCTCCATTTACAACAACGTGGTGACTATCAGTGTAATCAGCCTTTGAAGGGGAAGCGTTAAGCCACGGAAATCAATGCATCTCGAATGCAATTTTTGGATTACAAACTGGCAACTTTTGATTTGTCAACTAATCAATTTTTGGGACAATAGTTCCCTAAAAGAAGGGGAACAGTACAGTGCATTTCAAATAATAAACCACTTCTTGGCCAATTGTTGCTAAATTAACGAGACAATGGGGTTTCTGAATTAACTGAATCAAGACTGTCCCTAATATTATCTACCACATCTTGTTCTGGGCTTTGGAAACGAACCCGGGTCAGCAATCTTTTCTTGATTCTTCTACTTTGCCATTTGATAGGAACTACTGGCAATCTTCCATGTTTCTCTTCGTATATCAATGATGAAAAGGTAAGGATAATAACTATCCAATAAGCATTGTAGGAAATTACACTTCCGTACGTAGCACTATTAGTCCAACCAAGAACAGCAGTGAAAACCATCCAAAATGCTCCATCATCTTGCAATTCTCCATTACAGCAATTGACATGCCAGACACTTTTGGCGATATCGTAAGAACCAGGACCATGGCCTGTTTCACTGACATCAAATCCATCGCATAAATCAATGAATCTTTGCAATTCAAAGTTCCATACTCCCTTGGAGAACAATCCAGCAGCCACCAAGTACAAGAAACTGGTGGAAATCACCAAAAACCATTGTAAAGACAAAGTATTACCCGAGCGGTATAACATTACCCCAATAACTGAGCCAATGGCAATAGCAAGCACCACTGAATTAGCAATGGCCCCAACTGAGGTATCTTCATTAACTCCAATACCACCAATGAACACAATGGCCTCCATTCCTTCTCTCAAGGTAGTAACGAACGGTAAGATGAACATGGAGTATTTCTCGGACCATATCGCAGCTTTTTCTCTCATAGTAGTAGGAACAGAGTGGTCATGAACTTTCATGGCCTTATTCAAGTAATCAGACTTGTGGATGATAGCAGAAAGCTTGTGTTTCCATTTTTCCTGCATTTTGTTAACTCTAAGGATCTTGATTCCCATAACCGAGATAATGATACTAGCGACAATAGAAAAGGTTCCTTCCCAATAGTGTTCTGTCACCGACCATAAGTCACTGCCGAGGATATAGAACACTGCTAAGATCACGGATCCGAGGATCAAACAACCAACTAATCCTAGCAATCCCCCGATCCAAATTTGCACCTTCAAGTAGTGGTATGTGGATGCTAAATCACTGGATTCTTGACTGGAAGCATCGGAGACCTCGGGTGCATTGTTGGAATTAGTATTGGAATCTGGATTTAAGAGAGATTCCGAGGCTCCTTCTTCAAAACTGGCATAGTTTTGTTGAGAACTTGCCGGTTTATCTGTTTTGGACTTGGAGATAGACTTTGTAAGAAAGCTTTGGTGGATAAACGCTAAAAGAACGGATATGATAATAGCAGACTCCAAAGTTTCCCTTAGCACTATAAGAAAAACTTGCACGGAGAAGTAGTCATCGAACGACTTTGACATATTGGACAATGATCGATTTCACTATTGTCTTCGATGGTCTCTGTACTCTGTATTCGCTTTCACTGTTTTTGGTATACGGTTTTACTTGTTTTGTATTCACTGTATTCTGTATTCAATGTTACTGTATTCCGTAGGCAGTTGTAATGTATTCACTGTATTCTTTATTCTGTGGTTCAGAATGTCAGTAAGAAGCTGCCTTTATTCTTTTTGACCGTTACAAATTTGTCATCTGCGAACATTTGGTTTTTTATCTAAATAATCAGTGATCTGCCGAATTCCGGGATGATGGAGTTTGAACCCGCAAAAGAGCCTTGCAACGAGCGGAGTTAGGTTCCGACCGAAAAAAAAAAAGAAAAAGAGCCTTGCAATAAGCGGACTCTGACGCGGCTCCTGCAGATATGCCCTAATTTGCCGTTGTCATAGGGATCAGGTTGAGTGAAACTCGTGCTATGTTGCTAAGAACGAGTTCCGGTCGTGTTTTGGGGGTCCACCCTCGGTCGCACATAACGGTGCGACTTCGGTGATGCCATACGAGGAACGCACAATTAGTGTAGATCGATCCTAATTGGGCAGTAATTTGCGACGAAATTTTATCGATTTAATCTATACACAGGATCGGCCGAAATAGGATCCGTTTACGAAAAGTTTCGAAGTATACTTATTGATATGCTGTGAAAGCCTTTCCGGCGGAGTTGATTCTACCTGATGTCCGTACGGTAAGTCTTTCCACTGGGAATATCTCCTGGTGTCTTTATTCTACTTAGTGGCCGTATTCATTCTAGAGGCTATATTCCACCTTGTGTCCCTATTGTAATACGTATTCTTGGCAGTCGAATTGGTTTTACCTAGTGTCCGTTGTATTGTGTATTCTATCAAGTAAAATTGAATCTACCTGCTGTCCATATTGTACTGCTCACTCTTGGCTGTGTAATTATAACTCTTGGCTGTGTAATTATAACTTATCTCCGTACCTCGTAAAGTACCATGACCCCTTTATTTAACGTTGCCGTACTGATTTTTCGCCGTTTCCAAGTCTTTGAAGTCTTTGGTGGTAGAATACTTGCCCCAGTCTAAAAAATTAGTTAGCTTTGATGCACTTTCACCCTTAATGTCTTCGTCAAAGTCTGTCAAATCGCTGTCGTTGGCATCGTCCATCATCTTTCTTCTCTTGGCAAGTTTGTCATGAGGCTTTCTCGGTATGCCTTTTGACTTAAGTCTTGATTGCGTCATGAAGATCCCACTAGCCTTCGCTGCTTGTATAACTGCTGGCGCTGGCGCTGGTGCAGACACCTCCGGATGCTTAAGGGATACTGTTCGCTTCATTTCTTGATTATCATTAGTCCTTTGACCCTCATGGTATTCCAGATATGCTCTTTTAAGTGGTTGTGAATTGCTCCTGATATCCTGAACTCGAGACTCGGGACGAGGCCCATGACGATTCTCAGGACGAGACTCAGCTCTCCTTCCGGGGATGTAGGTATCGGTTCTAGTGTGAGAGGGGATTTGCGGCAAACTACTGACGTGGTGTTTCGTTGGGGGTGCCGTTGTTGTTGCTGCTGATGCTGCTCTTAATTTTTTGAATCTCTCTTTATCGATCTCATGGCATTCTTCATAACTTGGTAATTCGTGAGGCTGTAAAGGTAGCGGGTCATTTTTGAAATAGGAATGGTCCAATGCATCAGCAGCATTCAACCGTTTATATGGGTCTAACGTCAACAACCCAGACATTAGATCAAGGCCGTCATTGTTCATGAATTTGGAAAATCTCATCTCTAACGTTCTCTTACATCTTAAGCCTATGCTGTAATCTTTCTTGTTAGGCAACTCGATGGCTCTCGGCCAATTGACCTGGTTAGGAGGCCCAATGAGATCGAAAATTATCTGGATCTGTTGTGAGTCTGATTGACCGGCTAATATAGGACGATGGAGGAACAATTCGCCAAACACGCATCCCACTCCCCACATATCTACGGCAGTAGTGTATTTTCGTTCACCCAATAGAAGCTCAGGCGGCCTATACCATCTAGTGACCACAAGAGCAGTATAATTTCGTTCACCTCCGCCAGGTCCTTGGCCAAGTTTGGGCACTTTACCGTGATAGTTTCTTGCGAGACCAAAGTCGGCGATTTTGAGCACTCCATTGAAGTCGATCAAAATGTTGGCTGCCTTGATATCACGATGCAAGAAATGACTCTCGTGGATGAACTGGACTCCTTGAAGTAGCTGAACCATGAAGCATTTGATTTGTGGGAGATCCAATTTGATATTAGGGTTTTCTAGTAATCCCACGAGATCAGAGCACATGTACGGGCTTACGGTGTAGAAACAGCCACGGGACCGCACGACGTCCTGGGGATTGGATGTTTTTGGGTGGTCGTAGATCATGTCGATGATTTTCAATACGTTTTTATGATTTAGGGGCCGGAGAATGGTGATTTCTCTCATGGCAGTAATTGGGAATCCTTCTTTGGCCGAATGGTTTATCAACTGTTTGAGGGCCACCAACTGATTGGTTTTCAAGTTACGGGCTTTCTGCACCACACCGAACGTTCCCTGGCCCAATTTCTTGATTATTTCGTAATTTTTCAAGCTATTCATATCCTGGAAGTGGTTCATCCTTTGTCGTTTCGGCGGCCCACCAGAGCCACCAGATATCATGGAGGAGTCATCTCCACTGCTAGAAACACCGTTCACCACAGACATCGACAGCAAGGATTATCAAAATTCAATCACCGAACCCAAGGATAACACTCGGCTAACGTGATAGTGGAAAGCACGCGATGGAAATGTGTAATAAGTAAAAGGACTTCGTCCGTGATGCAGTTCAACAGGCTATTTACAAGAAGAGCAACCAGCTTAGAGACTTTGATTTCGCACGCACCGCTGTTTGGAGGTGAAAAGAAGGTATTCAATGCTAATTTGGCAGCTGGTGTAGCAGTGGCAGAGTTTTGAGTATCACCAGAAAAGTCAACCAAACGCACGACCCGCATCGGGACCGAAGCAGATGGTGCGAATGTGGCCAGGAGTGGGTCCAGTATGGTGCGATTTTGGTCCGGTAGGGTACATACTGGTGCGGAAATCAGGCGAAATGGGTCCAGTCCGGTGCCAAACGAGCTTTTCTTGGGCCGGAGACACTCCGAGTGTAGGCCCCTGAGCCTTTCCATGGCTAGTTATGGTGATAATATTATCATTAAAACTTATCTAGCTATTTAATACACACTTTGGTGACAATTAATAGTATCTGAGGAGAATTGAATACATTGTGGGGCACTTTCCTGTAGAAAGATATTATGCAGTAGTTTGATCCCGAGTGTTCAAGAACTTCGAGTTCTTCTTTCTTTGCTTTGAAAGGGTGGATGCTTCTCTCACATTGAACCCATTAGACAAGAAGTCGGTAGTTTCTTCCAACTCCAACCCAGCAACTTCAGGTAATAAGAAGTATACGAAGAAGAAAGAAATAAAACATAATGCAGCGAAAAATGCAAAAGTTCCTGTTGGAGTAATGTTCTCCAACATAGTTAAGAAAGTGGAAGCAATAACCAATGAACCAGACCAATTGGTACAAGATGCATACATTGCTCCCACAGATCTAACATTGACATCGGAGAACAATTCCACTCCTGTCCACGCACTATTACCAATCCCAATAGCATAGCATGCAACGAATAATACCATTCCGAGAATCACAACGATTCCCCAACCAGTGATACCTGTTTTGAGGACAATAACTGAGGATCCTGATCCGAATTTGATTCCCAAGTAATGGAAAGCAATGGCACAAACCACCAAGGAAATACACATTCCTGGGATAGCAAAGAGCAAAATTCTTCTCCGGCCCACTTTGTCGATTATCAAAAGGGCTACTCCGGTGAATACAAAGTTGGTTGCAGCAATGATGATGGAAACAGCGGTGGCATTGTGGAATCCAATGGTTTCGAAAATGGTGGTACTGAAATACATCAACGAGTTGAAACCAGTGAATTGTTGAATTCCCTGTAAACCACAGGCCAATATCAAAGCTCTGAAGTTTGCTGGAGACTTGTGGATGATTTTGATAGAGTTCCATATTTGGTGCAATGGGGTGGAACCAGGGACGGTGGAGTTGGAAGCAATCATGTCTTGGACCACACTCTTAGCAAAGGCATCCGAGGAGTTATTGTGGGTCATTTTCACCACTTCAATGGCACGATCGTAGTCACTGTTCATGACGTAGAATCTGGGGGTGTCTGGTAAGAAGAATAAGAATAATACAAATTGAATAACTGGGGGTACCATACAAAGACCCACGGACACTCTCCAACCATGGTCTACTTTAGTTAATCCCCAATTGATGAAGTAGGCCACCATTTGACCTCCGGTAATGAACATACAGTTGGTAACAATCAAACGCCCACGGTATTTGGATGGAGCCAATTCACTCAACATAAGAGGAGCAATTAATGAGGCAATCCCCACTCCGAATCCGAGGACGAATCTCCCGACGATCATGGTCCACACTGTTTTGGCTGCAAGTTGGATGATGGTACCAATGACAAACAAAACGTTTGATCCCAACAACACCTTTTTACGCCCGATCAAATTGGCGAGGAGGCCTCCAAGAATGGCTCCCAATAATGCTCCCAACGACGTGGCGGACGTGATGAATTCTTTTTCTCCCGAAGTCAAGTACTTGTTGGAAAGGTCGGTACCCACCTGCACCAACGCCGACGAGATGTAGCCGGTATCATAACCAAACATGAACCCCGAGATAGAGGATGCTAGCGTTATCAAGATCACCATTCGACTAGGACTGGTATCCAGCTCAGACATCAACGATGAAGACCCAACGGTATCCATCGACGGTTTACGCGGTCCGGTGCCGTCATTAGGAGACGAAGCACTGCTGGAGTCCGGTAAAAGCAATCCATTCGATGATGAGCTAGAGTCATACGAGTTGTTATCAAGGGTTAACACCTGGTTGACCGCGCTGGCCTTCTTATCTATTTCAAGCGAGTGAGACATCTAGACGTGTTTATGGCTGTGATATTGATGGGGGTCTGGGTGTAGTTAGCCTTATATAAATCGTCGGTTAATGGGAAAAAAAGTAGAAGAAAAAAAGTCTAGAAAATTCTAAAACTTAATCGGAAACAAATCCGGATATTTTCGCCGAATGTGTTTTTTTTCCCCCTCCTCCTTGCGTGTATGGGCTATTATTTCGCCGGACAAAGTGGCACAAACTCCGGATGGCGTGGGGGAATCGTGGTGGGGGAGCAATTTAGGAGCTGAGCCCGTACCTCATTACTATTGATCGTCATGCACTGGGATAGGCTATCTTCCCTTGCTTGACGTAAAAAAGGTGACAGTGGATGCAATTCGTCGCTCGATCCATGCCTCTCCTCGGACACACCCGTGCACCATGTTCTCTTATTACTTTATGTATTTAATAATTTAGAGCTAACAAAATAACAAATAGTAGGATGGACAATAAAAAAGAATAAATAAACTATAATAACAAAGCTAGAGAAAGTAATCGGATGTACCAATAGAAAAAATCTTTGCACAACAAAATAGCATCTTCTTCTTAAATAAATAAATGACATGATTAAATTTTGTTAACTATCAGGATTCGTTTTTTGTCTTTACTTTTTTGGAGGATCGAATCTGATCTTTCTGTTCTTGACTGGTTGCCATTTGAATTTCTTGACCCAGACTGAGAGAAGGTAAAGAGAAGAAAGAACAATAAGTGCTTTCAAACCCCATTTCTTTCTGTCGTCATGTTCTGGTTCAGAGGCCCAATTCAAGAAAGTAGTAACGTCTTTAGCCATTTGCGAGGTGGAAGCAGGGGTACCGTCTTCGTATTCGACCAAGTCATCGAATAAGACTCTACCCATAGCAATAGAACCACCAGGGAAGTAAGGGTTATAGTTACCACCAACAGGTAACACAACACCTGCAGGAGGTTCTTCTGGGTAACCAGTTAACAATGAGAAGATGTAATCACAACCACCGTGTCTAGCTTTAACAATCAATGATAAATCTGGAGGTAAAGCCCCTTGGTTGGCAGCTCTAGCGGCTTGTTCGTTCGCATAAGGTCCTGGGATGTAATCAGCCAATTTACCGGGTCTCTTTTTTGGGTTACCTTCATCATCAGGTTCATCATCGTATTCTAACTCTTCGGCCATAGCTTTGGCTTCTGAGGTGGTGTGAGAAACTGCAACTAAGTTTCTCCAGGCAATTCTGTCCAACGAGTGACAAGCAGCACAAACTTCACGGTACACCTGGAATCCTCTTCTAATGGAGGCATGGTCAAAGGTGCTGAACATACCGTTGTGCGACCATCCATACGCTGGGGGATGTAAACCATGTTCGGCAGCGGTCATGGCATTTGCGGTGATTGAGTCTTGGTATAAGATATAAGATGCAGTCAAACCGGTAACACCCACACTACCAGCAATGAACTTTTGCATCAAAGGATTGGATATCTTGACAGCTGATTTAAACATGATGATATGCTAGTTGGTGAATAAATCAATGCAAAGTTTAGGATATGAAAAAAAAAAATGAATCTGTGAAGTAGTATAAAACTTTTTCGTCTTTCTTTCAGCCAAATGGAATGTGATTCGATATAGAAAAGTACTTGACGTAGGATATAACCGTTAGTTCAATTTTATGACTGTTCTTCTTCCAACAAAAATTAGGTCACGATATCCTATAAAGCTGATACAGAGGTTTAAATTCTTTCACTTTTTCTTTTCTTTTTTTTTTTTATTCAACAAGTGTAAAGATTTGAACAAAAAAAAAAAAAATCCACCAACCAAAAACAGACTAAAGGGAAAAAATCTGAAAAACAAAATGGCTGAACTGTGAGACTCTCCCTCCGGCTGCTTTTGACACGGTTTTTTTTTTCTACTGAAGTGCCTACAGTGTGGCGATGGTGGTCTACAACTAGTCTACATTGTCACGGCAATTCATTGATACCAATTGTGTCCATGTTTTCGTGGTTATTTGGCTGTCTCCCGTCAAGTTGTTCCATCCGCTTCCTGCATAGGCTCGAAAAACTGTTATTAATTGAACAAAACAATTGTTCTCATTGGCTATTTTGCTAGTGGTTACAACGGTGCGCGCACGTCGCGTGTCAGTCCACTTTTTCTCTTTTTACTGAGCTTCTTACTGGCGGAGCGCTGGCACACGCACGACCACGACTCGGGCCCTCCTTAAAAGCGAACAAGCACAGGGGTGAATGCTATCATGAGATACTACGTAGGTTGGTGATGGAGAGATGCAAAAAAAAGTCCTCGTTACAGACAGGATTCGAACCTGCGAAGGTAAAACCCAATGCCTTAGCAGGGCATCGCCTTAACCACTCGGCCACTGTAACTTGGCACGACTAATTTTCGGTGAGATTTGCACTAGATTTGTTGTCATCCACGACCCTCCATCCGGTTATTTCGAAAATGATGTCTCTGTCAGTCTGGTAATAGGCCCAAACCATTGTATATAGGGTATGTGGCACTTCCCTCACGCTCTTCCTTAGATGGTATGACTTTAGAGCTGAAAGTGTTTGAAAAGTCCTGAAAAGGAGCCACTTTTGATTAACTTAAACCAAAATGAGCTTTAGTCCTTTCAAACACTCTGATAATACATATTATGACGTTAGATAAGTGGTTGGCGTCCTTCAAACTGAATGTGACTATATCCTGCGGGTCAATAAGTAGCATTACGGTTTAGACTTGAAGAGCACCCTTGACCAGGTTGATTTCAAGCAGCATTAACAAACGGATGCTACTGCAAGTTGGTTGGCTCGAACCAGTTTCTCAATCACTTGCCAATTGACCTCAGAAATGGGAGTCGTTTTCATGCTAGTAGCAGAATCGAATCGATACAATCATTCCCTTAATGATAAAAAGTTTCAATTCTTATATTCCAAATCCCCAAAATTGTTGAGAACTAAATGTATTATCCTTGATAACAGTCGCCAGTTGAGCCGGATATGCCGCTGGTAACAGCTCCTCTGGTACCAAGGGTGACACTTATGGATCTGGCCAAGACACCTATGGATCTTCAGGCAAAGATACTTACGGATCTTCTGGTCAAGATGCTTATGGATCTTCTGGTAGGGATGCTTATGGATCTTCTGGAAAGGATGCTTATGGATCTTCTGGTAAGGATGCTTATGGATCTTCTGGTAAGGATGCCTATGGATCTTCTGGAAAGGATGCTTATGGATCTGCAAGTTGATACTTACACCTATAACATCGCATAGGATTCCCTCATAGGTTTCTTTTCAAAATCCAATCCATATCTGAAACTCTCGTACTAATTGTGGCAATAAATGGCTGCTTGATTCTTTTGGTTGCAAATGGCATTTTTGCTCTTGATTCTTAGTGTTCAAATTTTATACCTATTCCCTTCACTCTCTCCTAGACTTAACAGGTCAAGTTCATCCAAAACTTCCTCTACTAGGTATAGTCCAAAAGTGACCCATGTGCTCTCTAATTCTATATAAAGTATGTGCTCACAATAAGCTATTCATCCAGACAAACCTATGATTTATGAAATGACATGTTAACAGGCACAGCCGGTAATCGAAATACAAAGCGGTGAGTTCAGTCTGCAAAAAGTAAAGGCTGGGCCCTTATACCACTAGAATCTACATTTAAACCAGGAAACATCCCAACCGGGTAATAAAAAATTTAACTAACACAGCTGAAGCAAATTATCTTTGATGATACGTAATGTGAGCTTGTTCTCTGTGTTTTTTTTTAAGGAGCCCTATAAGAAGGGAATACGCAATCCGAACGACTAGGATGCCTTCAGTCTATATCAATCATTAGTATAAAATTCTGAGATGTACGGGTATTCTTCGAGAATAATATCGATTTTAGCGTTTGAGCCCTTATCCCCGTCGATCACATTCGGTTGTATAGTGTAGTGGTTATCACTTTCGGTTTTGATCCGAACAACCCCGGTTCGAATCCGGGTACGACCTTTTCTTTTTAATGACTACATACCTGGTCAGAATTAAAAACTTTGGTCCTACTAGTTTACTGCCGTTCTACCTTCCATTTTATTTTTCTGTGGTCCTTGCATTTCTTTTTTTCTGCTACCCTCAGTTTGCAATTTCATCCATTTTTTGTTAGCATCCGTGCACCATTTGACGACCCGTACCTCGGTAGACGACATCAAAGGTAAACAAAAGGACAGCCGAAAAAACAAAGACAGCTAACTGTAATAGGAATCAAAATAAACAAACAGACTTTACCGTACAAGCTCGATTAATACTGGGAGAACCGCAAAACAATACCGATACATAAGGTAAATTGTCTATTTGTTACATGGTTGTGCATCTAACTAAAAGCAGGATTTGAAGTTTTAACGACGTCCAAAAAAAATAAAGAATTATCTGTACCTCTTGAGACTCTGTTGAAACGCCCCCCCCCCCCCCCCCCC
>PPNO03000020.1:178131-252601 GCA_003708185.3 Isabelozyma rhagii
ATATAGTTGAAACAACCATTTTATATAGCCTGGCTACAACTACTAATAAGGTCTCTAAAAGAAGGTTTATCAGGATAGCCAACAACTGGTAGCAAATCCCGCTTGTTTCTAAATCATTGCTCACATCCTATATTCTTTACGTGGCAGTTTTTTTTTAATTATCCTAAGAAATCCACCTCCAACACCGTATGATGGAAGAAAGTCCATTAAAGCATAAGCCAACTTCAAAGGTCATAGACTCTTTGCACTCCCAAATCGACTCTTTAAAGAATGAGTTGGAAGCGGTGAAGTTGTCGCATGATGATTATAAGAAGAAGTATTCCATAGCATCCAAGAAAAACGAATCCTTTGTTGATCAGCTCGCCAATGCTAAACATGAAAATGATATGATCAATGCCTTGTTAAAAAGAAAGGAACGAAGAATCAGTGATTTGGAAAATCAGTATAATGAATTGTCCTCCACTAACGAATCTTTACAATTAAATAACAAAAATATGAAAATAAGATGTGAAAGTTTACAAGAGTCTTCTGCATCATCCATTGCTGAATTCGAAAGATTGAAAATCGCATATGATGCATTAATAGCGTCGCAAAATGAATATAAAAAGCACTACCAAAAAGAATTGAATAATTTGACTAGTCAGTTTGAAGAATATAAAAAACAAAGCCTTAACAATTTTGAAAACTTACAATCAAAATTAGCTAGCAATGATAAAGACGTTGACGTGTTGTTGGATAGCTTGACTAGCAAGAGAAAAACTATGGATAATTTGTATGTGAACAAGAATAAATTGGTCATTGAATTGTTGTCTAAATTGGCTCAGTTTTCCAAAATTCATGGTCAAGATACAAAGAATATTTTGCAAAATAACGTCAGCATTATAAATGAGTTAATCGCAAAGTATCCTGATTTGTCACTAAATATCACTAAATCGGAAAAGTTTGATTTAGACCTTGATGAAATATTAAATGATACCAATGAAACCTTGTCCAATTCATCTTTCGATGAAGAAGCTACGTTAATCAACTCTCCTGATCCTCAGCAAACAGATGACAAATTAGCAAACAATGTCCAGCTTCACAGAAACATGTCTCAGAAAAAGAGGAAGAATAAACGTAATTCAATTAGATTTGATTCCAGAAATACTAATTTTCACAGTTTATCAAACTCCACTCAAAATAACAATTCTACCCAGTTAAACGTTTCTAAAAGGAACAGTTCGAATCCCAATCATGATCTAAATGCTAGAACCCCAACACCTCCAGAAGAAATGTTTAGGCAGAATTTCAATTCTAACTTTGGTAGTAACCAAAATCAAATACAATACAACAACAACAACAATTATAATCAACACCATAACACGTCACATAGTCGACAAAATAGTGCGGGGTTTAACAACTTCAATAATTCCAACAACAATAATAATAATAATTATGGACAGAGATTTAGAAACCCTAGCAATAATAATAAGAGATCTAAAAGAAGATCCATGTATGGAAATAACAACTATACGAACAATTTCAAAGGAGGCCACAGCAGACAAAATTCCCAACAAATGGATACCCTTCCCTTGAATACTTAAATTATTTTGCATTTTCATCTTCACTTTCGAATCATCAATATGGCGCTTGTAATAAATAAAGGATAAATTGGGAAAATCGTAGGAACCATAAAAAAAGATAGATTCATTTCGTATATATACATTTAACTCTCTTTTTCTTATTTCTATAAAAAATTGATACCTGCACCAACGATGTAGTTCTATACTGTGACTTCAGTATCGAAGGCATCAACGATTCCATCGTTGTAGCCAACGAAAAGTATGTTGTTGTTGAGGGCATGTTTCCTCGATTTAATTGATTGTTTATAGCTTAATGCAGTATTCTCCAGTGATGTATCAATATTAAGAAATTTGATAGCACTGATTTTGTTTTTTGCTTTATTCTCCTTGCTTATATCGTCAGTAGTGGCAAAGCTATCGATTTTGTTTATTCTTTCCAAATCCCTCTGGAGCTTGAAAAGTTCATTAAATTTCAAATCATAGCCCCTTAAAATTCCGTCCCAGCTTTGGATTGCAATCCGCTGATTCAGTCCAACGGCAATAGACTGGCTACCCAAATGATGAGTGCTGAAGCTGTCTGTGGTAAACTCGTCGTTTAAATGGACTATCTGAACTTTCTTATCGGCCAGTCCAACCAAAAGAATATTGTTCATTGGATCATGCTCGAGAGATAGTATGGGATTCGGGTGATGAAAGTCACTTTCATAAATTACTTCTACTCTTCCTGACTTATTTATCACGGTCTTATCCTTGATTTTGGCAGAAGACTTTTCGTGCACTGTGGAACTGAAGTCTATAAGATTGAACCCCAATATATGACCGGATTCATACCCGATGAAAAATGTACTTGGGGATACAAACAAAACTTTCATCATGATTCCAAACTTACCACGTTTATCCCCTGTAGCATCCCCGTTGATTTCATAGTCTATTCCTTCTTTTTTCGCCCAAAGGGCGTAAGGGTCAATATTAGTAAATATACGACTCAACGAAAACTTGTTATCTTCAAACAAGGTATATATATCGAGGTTATTGGAATCCATTGTAGAGGCAGTTAGTAAATGGTTGTCCAAGTAGTCAACATTACAGAAATTGAGAGTATTTACAGGAATTTCAATAAAATTGGGTACTTCATCACTTTGCAACTCGTTTATGTCCCATAACTTGATGGAGTGGTCCTTTCCGTGGGTGAGTAGCAAATTCGGCCTATCGTTTAATTGCTTGATAGTAACAATTGACCCCTCATGACCTTTCCAGCTTTTAAGAGGTCGGTGGGTAACGCTAATGTCCCACCACACTAAACCACCGTCCGAATCACCTGTGAGAATTGAGTGTATGGGCGGACTTCCAATTGGCTGTATTTGTTGGATACAGACTAAAGGGGATGAATGGCGTCTCAAAGTATAGAGTTTTCTCGGAACTTCCTTCTTGTTAACCATCTATTATTCACCATTGGCCAAACCACGTAGTGCTGGAATAATCTTTCTTCATCTTTTTTCCCTTCGATTTCCCCGTACCTTTTTTTCTGTTTCCCCGTACCTTTTTTTCTGTTTCCCCGTACCTCTCGCGCAACGCAAACTATATAGAGTTTAGCCAATAGCTTTAAATTATTCTATGACATCCGTGGGAAGACATATATAACGCATTCAGGCACTGATGTGGACATCGATTTCCCGGCGGATAAAATGCCTCTTAGAAAAATCCTCAAGGATCAGCTCATAAAAAGCCCAAAATTGTTGGAAACAGGACCGTGAGTGTTAAGAGCGTATAATAACCAGAATCAGAGGCGGGCATTAGTGTGAAACATGAAACTTTAAGATTTAAGTTATCTTCGTTGAACCACTTATGGCAAAGGCACTCGAACCATAAAATTGGATTCAGACTACTGGGTAGAAAAGTAATAACTCCATGCATGAACCACAAATTATTGCATGATCATTAACCCCAAATCACTGCATGAACCACAAATTATTGCATGATTTTTTAACCCCAAATCACTGAATGAACCTTTTTCCAGCAAGTTATTACCTGAAAGTTTCTTATTTTAGTTGCCTGTCGGTGCTTCTGTGTTGTAAGCCGTCAGGATAAAAAATATTTTTGACACATTATTTTTTCTCCTTGACACATTTCTCATTTAACCATAAAGGCTATGGGCACAATATTTTCCCCCTGTGGTTGTGCTTTAAAATGCCAGAACCAGAGTGAACTCTTCTTTGTCTAAATGTATTATAATGTCAAGGTTGCAGTTGATGTGCTCCACTTTTTAGATTCCCCTCGGCGCAAGGTGTTACCAGTCTTATCAGCTCAGCTTTAAGCAACCCGTTGTTTTGCGACCTCGTATCCTTCATGCACCACGAGTTGCATGTTTAAACTTACCTTTAGCTGCTGTGGTCTTTTAAAAGCATCTTCAGTGCACTGGATCCGCCTTTTGCCGTTTTGGTCTTTGATTTATCTGATAATGTGTCCGTGCATGAAGTGCCTCCATATTCCTAAACCTTATCTCAGGCATTCTTCTTTCTTTTCTTTTCTTTTTTTGGAAATGCCTTTACAAAACCTTAATCTTCCTTCATTAATCTGACGATACCATTGGCTACCGTATTAGTTTCCAGTGATTGGATCTCTTTGTAAACTGTATACTTTTCTCGCATGACAGTATCTATTTTTCTTTTGTACCTGCTTAAAAATAAGGCTTAACCCTAGCTTCATCTTCATATAAAATGTCCCATTTCCTGATGAAAAAGCTAGTTTTTCTAGTTAGTTAACGTTCCTGTTTAGTGTCAGGGGAATCTAACATAAGGTAAAAATGGTGAGTGTCTTCAACGTTCAGATCTTCTTCATCGTCTTCAGAGAATCTTTAGAAGCCGTTATTGTTGTTTCTGTTCTTCTTGCTTTCTTGAAACAAGGGTTAGGTGGAGTAACAGAAGATCCCAAAACTTACAAGACTTTAGTCCGACAGGTGTGGGCTGGGTCAATTTTAGGGGTGTTTGTGTGTCTTGTCATTGGTGCTGGTTTCATTGGTGCCTTCTACTCTTTAAAGAAAGATATTTGGTCAAGTTCAGAGGATTTATGGGAAGGTATATTTTGTATTTTTGCCACAGTTTTGATTTCTGTTATGGGTGTTGCTATGTTGAGAATCAATAAGATGAAAGAAAAATGGAGAGTCAAATTGGCACAAGCTTTGATAAAGCCTCCTTCTAAAGGTAAAGATCGTTTGAAAATCGGTTACTTGAGTAAAAAATACTGTATGTTCATCTTGCCATTTATCACCTGTTTAAGAGAAGGTTTAGAGGCCGTCGTGTTCGTTGGTGGTGTTGGTATTAAGCAACCAGCTTCTTCCTTCCCGATTCCTGTCATTGTTGGGTTAATTGCTGGTATCTTTGTTGGTTGGTTGTTATACTACTGTGGTTCTTCCCTCTCTTTACAAATTTTCTTGGTTATCTCTACTTGCATCTTATATTTGATTGCAGGTGGCCTTTTCTCCAGAGGTATTTGGTACTTTGAAAACTATAAATACACTAAACAAACAGGAGGGGACGCAAGCGAAAATGGATCTGGTCCTGGTACTTATGATATTGCCAAATCAGTTTGGCATGTTAATTGTTGCAACCCTGAAACAAATAATGGATGGGATATTTTCAATGCATTATTGGGATGGCAAAACTCAGCAACTTATGGTTCAGTGATCTCTTATAATATCTATTGGCTTGCTGTTATTGTTTCTTTAGCTTTGATGTACTATGAAGAAAGAAGCGGACACTTGCCCTTCTGCAAGTCCTTAACATTGAATCAATTGAATCCAATGTACCATATCAAGAATAAGAAGAAGTATGAATTGGATCAACAACAAAAGGAGGAATTGTTCAAGACATTAAGAGAAGAAGGTGTAGCTCACTATGATGTAGAATCAAATGAGCGAGGAGAAGTCTTCGAAAAGGCCGTTGAAAAAACGGAGAACACTGGCAAAGTGCCAGAACATTTCAAAGACCTTGAAACGAAGGAAACCAAATGAACCTTATAGTTATAAGCTCTAATTTTACATGATTTTTGACTTTTTGGCCGTCTTTTTTTATTCCAGGAAAAGGAAGTTACGTATTTCCTATCACACACACACAAATTTAATATGGTTGCAAAAAAAAACAGTCGAAAAATCAAATATTATTGAAAACTTTCGCAATGTTCTTCTAATTTTTCTTTTTTTCCCACTTTTTTTTCAAAACTTTACTTTTTTCTTTATCTAATCAGGGGTCGATTTAGTAAAGCCGAGTCGTTCAATAAGCATTAATTTATGTGTTTTTTTATACATATATCAGAGTTGGTTATAATATACGGGTTACCTTAATATTAATACAATTTCATTCACTGAATACAAATTCACTCTTGCTCTCCTTCAAACTTTTATTCAAAGTTCTATCGAGATCATTTTGAGTGTACTGCGGGTCAGTTTCATTTTCATTTATACTTTTATGAATGATGTCCACCAAACTCATACAATAATCATTCAATCTGAACGCCTGACTGGGTTCAAATACCTCGGTGAAAAAACTTATATCCAATCTTAAGTTTCCATAATCATCATAGTTTTCATTTTCTTTAATTGCTCTTGATTCGCTCAAAAACGTGTTCAAGAAGAAAGTTTGTAAGTCATTGATAATGGTGACAAAAATTTCAATACCAGTCAATGGTTTGACAATGTGGATTAGTTTAACAAAATGGATTAAAATTTCATAAATGAAACCATCTACTTTCAATTCGGTTTTCCTGTTTGGTAGGGTCGAGTGGAGTGATATTTTGGCAAAATGCTTGAGAACTTTGTCCTGAATCCACTCTTTTTCCTTAACTAATATATCATCCAAGATTGTCAATACCGCTTTATCAATGTCAGTGTATAATTTTAAATTTTGATCCAGTAAGTTTTTGGTAAATAGTATATCGAATTTATGAATGAGGCGAGGGAATATCGTCTTAGACAAAACATCAAAGTTATTCATCGTTAATACTTTGTATAAGTCATTTTCAATATTGTTATTGATATCAATCTGCTTAGGATTTGTACTGGCAAGATACAAGCTCCTTTGCTTTTCAAGGTTATATTTCTTCATAATTGAGTCTATCAATACATTCATACTTCGCATGAATTGAATCTCAAGACTTACGAGAATTCTTTTACTAGGGAAGGATGCAATTATACGAATGCTCTCCTCTGATTCCTCCTCAGCCGGAACTTTTCTATTCAAGAGGAGGTCAGATAATTTCGTCAACACATAAGTTTCATAGTACTCCAAGATTTTCATTCCCTTGGTATGGATCGGTTCCGTAGGCTCACCCCTCTCTGCAAACTTAGTTTGCTCGTCTACATGTCTCTCCCAACTTTCAATATCATAAAACTGAGAGCAGTCGTTCACCCAGGACGAGCAAATGGCTTCTAAGATCTTTTGATCAATAATTCCTGAGTAATCTCTCAATGCTTTGATTATCTTGTTTGTGTCCAAACTCTTGGAAGTGTTCCCCACAGTAACCACATACAGACCAATTTTGGTAAGCCAATGGTTAACCTTAGTGGATATTTCTGTCAAGTAGAAAATAGTGGAAAGGGAGTTAGTGTGGTATGGAAGAAAATGGGTATAGTTATCTGGGGAAGAAGTCATTTGATCAACGACTTCATTATTGTTGAAGATCTTGACTATATTCTTAGAAGCTTCCACAATGACTCTAACAAATGCTTCTCTTAGCTTGCCTTTTGGGTCAATGTTGAACTTACCGTTGGGATTACCATAATGCAAGTAATTATTGACGAACTTTGCGACACTTTTCAAAAACAAATCATCCATGTAAATGATGAAATTGATCAACACTAGCCAAGTTTCACTAATGATTGATAAATCCAAATTATCACTACTACCAAAAGTGTCCACTATTATCTGATGCCTTTCTTCATTGCTTGGAGTTGTCATGGTGGTGGAGGACGCCCTGAAGATTTCCTCAATATTATGATATTTTTCGGCAATATGCCTTATGTAAGAACCCCCATCTCTATGATCTTTTAATGAGGAGATATAGTCAAGTAATTTTCTTTGCATCATGGTGAATTTAATGTTGAATTTGTTGGTCTGGTACTCTAAGTCTCTCTTTAAAGTATCTAATTGGGCAGACAAAAACTCAAATAATGGATCAGAGACTTTGCTTTGATCGTCAAGTTCATATAATCTGTCTACCAATGATATGAATTTAGATTCAGAAACGTTTTTGGTCAGGGAGCCATTTCCAGCTTCATGATCCATTGACAATAATTCATTATAGATTTTCTTCCTGTATTCATTGATGATAAGTTGAACTTTATCGAAAATTCTAGTCAATGCACTGTTGCTTATAGTTTGTTCCAATTTTAGATTCGCTATTGTTTCTTTATCCTTCTCTTTATCTAAACGAGACAATTCCTTATTAAATCTGTCTTCCTGAGATTTGATAATTGTCCGCTTTTCTCTGAGATACCGGTTATAATCAGTGATGAACAGATTATGATCATATTTCAAGATATGTTGGATCAAATTACCAGGAAGATCGAAAAGGAACTTGTTTTTGGAGATGAAATCAATGAGTTTATTCAATTTTGACTCTTTTTCATTGTGTTCCATAATCGGTCTTATTAAAAGGGAAGATGCCATATTCAAATTTTGTATTGCTTCCTCTAAATTTAATGAAAGCGATTCACCTTTAGTAACAGAACGAGATATGTTTCTTTGAGGATTAAATACTTTAGACTTTTCACGTTCTAGTTGATCGAATGATTTCAGTTGTTTGAATCCCACCAACACCTCATCAATGGCACGCTTGCAGTTGATGAAGTTGAGGAAGTTTTCATTAATGACGGACTTCAATTCTGTGGTTTGGCTCTCGATGTTCTTTTCAAGATATTGTAACGAATAGTTCAATTCGTCTATACTAGAGTCTTCATGGATTGTCGACAAAAACATCAGGGAGTCGAAGTTTTGTGAACTGATTAAGAACTTCTTCAAGCTGGGATCATTAGGAGATCGGATGACATTTTTGTTGATAAGGTCCTTGACCACGTCTTTATTGCTTCTACTCAATGGGTCGTGGTGGTCTTCTTCAGCAAAGTCATAGTCATGACTTACGTTCACAAGTTCATTTAACATGTCGAACTGGTCGTCGGAGGATAACTTCCCCAATTCATCCACGTCAATGCTGAAAGCTTCCTTTACAGGGATATTCAAATCCTTCAAAGAATGAGGTTGTAGCGTGGGCATATCGTAGAATGCGAGCACACTTTGATCCGAGTCATCGTAATTCAACATAATGACAGTAGCCGAACCCAATTGTGGATGTGAATACGTTGATTAGGGCCGAGAATGGGTGGGTCGAGAAGCGAGAAGAAAGAGGTGAGACGAAATTGAAAAAGCGCGACAACAAACTAATGTAAGACCCAGACCTCAGAGACACCGTAGCTGCTCTGAATTGAATGGTGTTCAACAATATGCTAGACCAGTGACCTGTAGTTCGTCATTAGATTTCGTATACGACACTAACACTTCTACTATTTTATAATAGTAGTAAAATTTGCAAGTAAATAAGCTATTCAGGTCGTCTATATATAATGTCATGAGCTTATCTCCATAAACTATACTCTTGTTGCTGGGAATCCTGTTCATTGACCCCCGAGGAAACTGCCGCCACCGCAGCATTGGCTATCGATGCAGCATCCTCAACGTCACTTTGCTTTTCGTCCTTTTTGGGGGCAATTACTCTTTTTGGAGTAGCAGGCTTCTTCTCAAGATTCTTGAAGAGATTTCGATCGTTACTGTCCACAGAAAACACCAGAGCACTTCCGGGTTCCGAGGGTCCAGAAGCGATACTGGACCCATAAATTTTATCTATCAACTCTATAAGTAAATCTCTCAATGGGAGGTTTTTATGATCCTTAACCGCGGATTTGGATCTTTCAAATGTTAACATGAAATCATTAGCACTCCACATGAAGTCGGGATTATTTAATCGTCTGGATTCACTGGGGTTATTGTTCAAGTACTCATTGAACTGTCCGTAGACGTAATTCCAGTTAATGCTTTCAGCATTGGCATAGTTAGAACTGTGTAGATTGTGGAATAACCATAGCTTGGTATCCACACCCATAAGCTTGGATCGGGTCACTGCCTCTCTCTTAAGTAGCTTATTCCACTTATAGCGGCACTGGATCCGTGATCTTTGCCCGTTCATTCGTTCACTGACTAACGTCCAGTTTATACTACGGTTATGGGTATCATCCTTTGGCACACTCGATATCATCTCCATAACCACATTTTTCAACAATATTTCCTCCGATTCAGACCACTTGTTGGAAAGTCGATTCTCTCCACATTTGACATAATTTCTCCATCGATCACGACAATCCTCAGGCATTCTCCCCATGGTTTCTCCAATTTCCTTCCAGTTCCCAACCTTGGTTTCCGCCAACTTCTTGAGCCAGGCATCATCTTCTTTGGTCCATTTAGCTCGCACGGCGAAAACATGATATTGTCTCTTGACGTGCTTGTAAACCGAAGCACGAGATCGGTAAGGAAGCACTTTAGTGAGGGATTCCCAAAAACTGTCTTTTGTTCTCTCGTGGGCCCATACTCGGTGACAAACATCTTCACGACTTAACTTGTTAAGATGACAATAACCATTGACGAAGTGCTCGACGGCATCTATTTCTTGCTGCAGAAACGCTCTCGCCCCGTTATTGTCGCCGAGATTGGAGTCGACTGAGTTGTACCAATCACATGCCTGAGACGAGGCATCTCGAATCAAAGCGTCCATTGATGTTGGTTCTATAACGTTTGTCTTGTCATCTTTCTTCACTGCTCTACGATTCACTGGCTTCTTGTAAGTTGCTTTGTTTGAAAGAGACGATGCTGCCTGAGCAAGCTGGTTGATTGCAGCGATGGAATCTGGTTGATTTTGATTCTGAAACGCTGCCGTAGCAGCAGCAATAACCTGCTGGGCTTGATGAGGATGAAGGTTATGTAAGTTTTGTAAGCTTGTATCATGGTCGCCGAGATGTTTAGCCAACTCCCCAGCCCCCATTATAGCAGCCTGTACGAGTTGTTCATGTTCAGAGGTGGAGTTCAAAGCAGAAAGTTCGGGATCAATGCCACCATCAACGTCAACTTCGTCCAGCTTCTTTCTTCTCCGTTTAGGACTCATGGAGCTGTCGACATAGTTGTCAAGAATATCACGATTATGGTGATTATTATGGTCCACTTCTTCCTCCAAAAACTTATCCCACGGATACTCATTGATGTTGGACATGACGTCGTCAGCGTTCAACTTCCGCTTGCCGTTATGCTGGTTCGATTTACGATTGTTGTTGATGTTGGGCGAGGTGTCTCCTAGAGTGCCTCCAACATATCTCATGACCGCTGCTTCCACGGCATCATTGATTTGCTGGTTCGTGGCCTTGGTGTTCTCGTCATCGTCGTGAGAGTCCCCGAGATTGATATGATCGTACTGAAGATGGTCTATGGTAACGTCTTCATTGATGTCGTTATGGTCACTATTGCCATCGATGATCCTGCTATGGTCGCTTTCTTCAACAAGACCATCGTCTTCATCTGGCTTAACTTTGGTGCCTAACTGTAAAAGAGCCTGGGCACCTCCGATTTCTTGTTGGTCTTCCATATCAAATAGTCCGTCACTAGAGTTTTGCAGCTGTAAGGAAAAGGGTTACCCGGTAATTTGTCAAAGTTTTGATTCGTATTTTGTGCAAGCCTCTTCTTATCACGTGATTAGCGTAGCCTGAACTTGCTTGAACTGACAGGCAATCACGGCGGAAAGATACAGATAGGTCAAGGCCGATGGGTCACACAGATGATCGTCAAGCACAGTTAATGTTACGCACAGATCTTCAATCACAACTTTTCAAGGATAGAAAACGTAATCAAGCATAGGTCAATGTGGAAACATAGGTTCAATACCTAGGGCTAACCAATGGAAACATGGCCATATATGTAGGTCAGTGTACCAGTATTTGTCAGTGTAACCTTACATTTGCTGTTACATTCCTTGGTTACCCTTCTTACTGGCCCACCCATATCTTTTTATAGTTGGAGAGTATCATGAGGCCATCGAGTTGTACGGATGTAAATTATTTTGACGTAATTACATGCAGGAACCTTTCTATTGAGGCAATAAGTAAATAAACCTAGATCTGCTCCCCCAGTAACTTGAATCAAAGCCAGTAATCCTGAAGCATGGACAGCCGAAGAAGTAACCCCAGCATGGGGGCCTCCAAGAGACAGGAAGTCGAGTCCATGCCGAGAAAGCTACTCGAACAACGGTTCTTTGAACTAGAGGAGATGTTAACGGAGTTTCAGGAATCTAGTAAAGATCTAGAGAAAGCATTGGAAGAAGAACTTATAGCAGAAGAGCAACAAAACAAAAAGCTCACCAACACACTACAGGCCAAAGACAAGCTACTTCAACAAGTGAAGGAAGAAAATCAGCAAATAAATGGTGAATTGATCGATACCCAGAATGAACTTATTTCCAAGACTAAGGCATACGAAGAGCAACTTAATGCGTTACGACAACAGTTGATTTCAGTGGAAATCAACAATGATTATATGGAGTCCAATGATCGAGTCCTCAGTAATAAGCTTGACCTAGCTAACCAATTCAATAACGAACTTCTTGAGAAACTAGCCATTACCGAAAATGATTTAGAGATTGAAAAGAAGTTGAACTCGGGGCTCTCCTTGCATGTAACCAACTACGAGAACGAAATTCAACAACTAAGCGACAGGATAAAGGAATTAGAATCCCGGTTGGATGGGGATAATAACGATGAAGCTGATGATTTCGAGAGTACTTTCCTAAGTATAAGAGAAGTGCTAAGAAATGGTCCTCCTGGTGCCCCAGGTACCCCACGAGTACCTAAATCATCATCACTACATAAAATTCATGATCTCACGCTTAATTTTCTGGTTCTTAACGAAAAGTTTGATAATTGGAATAGCACCATCTATCTGTCAAATCTAAAATCTTCATCCACGACTCACACCACCCTTTCCAATGGCACGCCAACCGCCTCCAAAGTTGGAATTTCACCATCACCTTCCATGCTCAATTTGTCTGAAAAGATCAACGAGAGCCCTACCAAGTCCAGCCCGCACAGAAGCCTTTCGAGCAAAACACGTCGACATAGTTATCAGCAAAAGCGCTCGTCTCTGTTGCAGCCTATTGAGGGTTCACCTACATGCAGTAGGATCAGAGATGTGGAAATAACTCGCCGGTCAAGCACAAAATCGATATCCAAGCCACTCAAAGTGGTTTAGAAGCAGGAAGCTACGGAGAAGCTCGAACAACTATTATAGAAATCATAGTGAACAGGGAATAGTTTAATAGCCCTCTACAACGCAGTAGTATGGAAATTAGTAAATAAATCACCCAGATCACTGTCCAATGAGCTGACATGGTCTCCTTCTTCTGTATTCCAATTTACATCTGTACACCTTTTCTACACTTTCGCTACATCTGTTTCTCCCAACTAACTATTCTGCATCAGGTGCCCACGTTTTCTTTACTTCTCTTTTCTTTCTTCTCTTCTCTACACCTTTCTTTGTTCCTCTTTTTCTGTCTTCTCTTTTCTTTCTCTTGCTTGTGTCCCATTTCTTTCTCACTTTTTCACTTCCTCCGCTCTTTTCTGTCACTCACTACGCGCAAAACACGAAAACATTTCAACACCTGTTTACTACTTAACATCAGCTGTCCATCTGCCTCCGCAAGCAAAACTTCTCTATTTCACCATGTCAGAGTTGAGCGATGATGTTGTAAAGCGGTTTGAGAAGTCGGAAATCTTCCGCTACTTGATCCAATTGAAGTCCCAGTTGTCTTCCTACTCCACCGCCAGCGAATCATCGGACTACCAAACGATTTTAACCCAATTAACTAAGATAGTAGATCGATTCAATGTCCAACCGCCAGCCAAAACCTCCAAGCTCTCCAAATCACAACCGAACGACGAGTCCCCGGAGGCCATAGAGTATAGATCACTCGATGAAAAATTGTCCACCAACGTTTTCAAGCTCTTGTCTAGCAATTTGATACTAATCTTTGCCAAAATTCCCAATAAGATCTATGACTTCGCCAATGAACTACTAAATCATTTATACGTAAATGATTTAGGGCAATTCCCTCCGATCGCCAGGTTGTCTACTTTGCTCCTAATAGATTTGTTTGAATCTTACCCAAACTCCCTCAATTCGTTGATTAACTTCTCCATCAATCAAATCTATAAAATCTTGAAGAAATACCCTGGTATCAATAGTAACTTATTATTCTTATTGAACTCCATCACTAAAAATGCAGTAAAATCAGATATCGACGATAAATTTCAACAAAAATTAGTAAAATTACTATCGAAAAATATTTTATCCCTCCCTATTTCCTATGATCTTCCCTCAGACTCCGTGCCTATCGATAATGACTCTCAGACGACAGTGCTCTTGAAGAGAAATTACATCGCTAGCTTGAAGAATATTTTGATTTTATCCGTACAAGCAAACTATGAACACTTACTAGAATTATCCTCCTCGTCCTCTGGTGGATCTAAACTCAAGCCGGAAGCTATAATGTCTCAGCAGCATCAATTTCAATCAAATCTACTCATTTCCCACGAGAAGCTTTTGAATTACTGCCTTTCGAATGCCAATCAGGAGGTCAGAATAGCAACTGTAGAACTTTTATCCCAGCTTTTGATGAACTTCATTCCGGCAGGGAACTTTGATCCTGTGGAATATTTGATTGGTTTATATACCTTGCCCAATCTCAATTGCTGGGACGAATCATTAAGTGCTAGTATTGGACTTGATGATTCATTGTCGATTCAAATTAGAAGGGATAAAAACTCATTATTGGGCCATGACAGCGACAGTATCATAAATTCTGATACGGGTCTTCTCTTATATCAAACGAGTATTATTGAATCTTTAATTATTTACGTTCAGCTTCAACAGTTCCAGTATTCTGACTTTTTATCCAGTAATTTAACTACTATTTTAGATACAGTTTTGAATAAGTTTGCTGAAATAAACAATAATCCAAATCATTTCAAGAATCAGCAATGGAATAAAACCCTCAAGCAAGTCACCCTTTTCATTGATTTCTTGGTAAAAGAGAGTGGCTCAAAATGCCATGAGATTCTCTCAGAATACATTTATTTAAAATTTCAAAATGGTACTTCGTCAGTAAACGCTGCCAAAGAATCAACACCAAGGTCATCTATTAATAAAGCCAGAAAAAGAGATTCTACTGCTCTTGGATTCAAAACAGTTAAAACATCTACTGCTACCAAATCAAAAGTCAATGATGGAATCTCTCCTTTTGTTAACCCTTACCAAACCTTCTTACTTTTGCACGTAACAGAGCTTTTGATTCCGTTCGGCACGAATATTGATTCTAATAATAAAGAAGACGATAATCGAGTAATCGAAGAAGAAACAGACTCAGTGGTGGACGAAGAAGAAAGTCAATCTTCTAGAGATAGTTCTTTTATAAGTGATTTACTTTTGAAGCTTTTGGTTAACAAAAATGACTACATCCGTAACTATGCTTTAAAAACTCTCTTATGGTATGCTTCAGTGAATGAAGTTGAAATCAACCTAATCATCTTGAAGGTGTTTGACCTTGTTAATGCGGAATATAACAGCTCAAATCTCAATAACGACACCGAAATACAAACCTCAGGTGATGAAAACTTATCAACACTGTCAGCTGTTAAGCTAATGAGTTATTCCCTTGCTCTTTCGAGTTTAATCAAACAAACAAATATCACTTCCTTACAAACAGCTACAATCATGAAAGTATTAAGTTTTTGCACCCAGAATTTGAAGCACAATCCTTCAAATTCTCATACCACGTATCTAAGGAATTCTTCTTGCTGGATCATTTTGTCATCATTGGTGACCTTCTACAATGAATCAGAATACATTAAGTTGAATTCCTCTCAGTTTTTGGTGTTTTGGAAGAATTTGTTGACCTCTCAATTTATCAGCACCACAGTTTCTGCTCAGGAGACTCAGAAGCGAGAAATATTGGATAATTTGAAACTTAGAAATTTCAGTTTGGTTTGTCTTTTGAATTATTTGAAGACTGTGGATTTATCGCCAGAATCATTAAAACAAATACAATACTTATTAACGAAAGCGTTCAATTATGTGACTTATTTGGAAAATAATATTGAGGGAGTAGGGGCCATAACCAACTTCAATGGTGATTACTTCAATGAAAGTGATTTCAATCCTAATATCATCAATAATCTTGCGTATTCTAATTACACTGGTAACAGAAAACTTTCATTCGATAGAAGTTTAAGAAGCTTGATTTTTTACAGTAAAAAGATCCTCATAAAAAGTTTTTCAAAGTTAGCTACTGTTCTTAAGAATGATTTTAGTTCTAATATGGTAATATTCTTATTGAAGGTGTTCAGTGATTCCAAAACGTTCTCTAGAGTCAGATCAGTTGATTCAAAAGACCTTGCTAAATCGGTCAAGAATAAACTCAATATTGTCAAACTAAATGATAATGACAACAGTAACGTTTTGCTTGGAGAAGATTATAACTACTCATTTGGAGTTACAAGCAAGTTTCAACCGTCCACCGCTAATCTCGATGAATTACTGCTTAGTGGTGAGACCAAAGTGTCCAAAGAGAGCCAAATCTTCTATAAAGATCCTTTCATTCCAAACACCATCACATATAAGACTTCTTCAATCGAAAAACTGTTAGAGACATACTGTGATCGTTGGTTCGATGTCTTTGAAAATATCATCTTAGAATCAGCTGATCATGACATTAACTATGATCCTACTATCTATTTGTTAGAACCATACTCTATAGGGCATACGTTTTCTACTAATCTATTAACATCATTAGTGGATGAATCAATTGAGTTGTTTCAGTTAGTCTTCCCTTATTTGAGTTTAAAAATTCAGTTTTCTTTATTAGAGCAAATCCGGAACTCATTATCTGCCAAAGAAATAGACCCTCTTCGTTACAAAGCGGTTTTGGTAAACGTCTCAGTTGCTCTTCATGGAGTTTTGAGCTCTTTGAGAGGTGGATCACTTCACATGGAAGTAATTAATGTAATAGTTGATATCCTCGATAAATTAGAAACGGAAAATCGTCATCTTTTATTACTCAATGCCGATTCTCTTGGATTAGTAATCTCATTAAGTTCTAAAGTCGCAATTACTGACAGCATATCTAGGTATATCAATGCTATCATCAACGATACTAATCCCTATAGAAGAGGATGGCATGTACTTGTGTTGGGGAAAATCTATGAATACGCTCGTACTGGGTTTCATGATATTTACAATGTGGTATCTCAATTACTTAAGGATCCTCATCCTGTAGTATACTACTTTTCATTGAAATCAGCGGCCCTCTTATTGGAAACCAACTTCACAAATCATCATCTTATTGCTAATGTTTTGGATACTTTATATGACAACTACCTTAACGATTCTTTCGGATATAACATCTCCAACAAGGTTTTCATCAATTTGAAGGTGAAATTTAGTTCAATAGGTTTGGTGATGTCGCTACTTAAATTATCCGTCACTGCATTAGGTCCCAACTTACGTGATTGGTCTCCATCTTCTAGGTCAAAGTTGAAGCAGTTGATTATATCCTTGAGCTCAGGAATTGGTTGTGAAACAATTGATGACTACCTGGAGACTTTTGGTAATTTGCTAAGTCTCCTTCAAGAGTTGATCATCTTTGACCCTCATTTAATTGACGGAGAAGTTGCATTCTTTGCTGATTTATTAAATTTGATCATCTCTAAGAACATCAAAACAGGTTTGCTCGTGCCTTCCCCAACCTCCATCAATAAGGATGCTATATTCCCATTCAACACCAGTTTCAAGCTCTACACCTCTGCTTATGAATGCTATGTGGAATTAATCAAAATATATGGTGTACTGATACTTAACAAGGAAACTGTTAAATTGTTATGGATTTCTATGGATCTCAAGCCTTGTGTACCTCTTAAAAGATTGATTGAATTGTGGTTAGATTCAAGCTTGGATATGAATTGGTTTCTTCAACTTAGCTCACTATTTAAAATCTCGTCCAAAAAACTTGTTGGACCTTTCCTAGATGTGAACTACCTGCAAAAACTCTTGCCTCTTCAACAAAGACTGAAAAAGAGTTCTAGTAAGAACATTGACTTTAAAGATGAAGAGGTGGAAAATATTGTTGGTGATCAAGAAGATGTCACCGATAAAAATGAACCAATTACATGGGAATTCAAACTATTCATATACCATTTGCTCGGCAAATTGTTTGAAGAAGCTTTCAGAAATGCTCATTTAGTTGAACAATTAAAACCTAAAATTCAAGAGATTGTAAAAATCTCTTTCTTTGGTTCAACAGCTCCAATTGGTGTGATCAAATTACGTGGTGCCAACATCTTGGACAAAGCCCTCGGATTGTTTGGGCATATGGAAGATCCTCTTTATCCTCAAGTTTCCATTTTAGAGCAACAACAGGCTCAAATTATCAGTGCTTTGATACCCTGTTTCGGTGCTGATTCTGACTCAGAAGTGATTGTTAATGCGATTAATGTCGGTTCCAAATTCATTAATCTTCCTCGAATCAAATTCTACTCCAAGCAAAGAATCTTGAAGACTTTGATTTATTTGTTAGAAGAGATTTCTTCAAATAAGTTTCTTAAGTTTGGATTTCTAGAACATATGTCAGAATACGGTAAGAAATCTATTCAATTGGCTATTCTCAATTGCTGGGCAGTATTGAAAATTGATTGTGAAGAGTCTGACACAGAGTTACAACAAACTTTGAACAAGTATTCTACGTTGTTAACCTCATTATGGATTTTGGTGCTCCGCGAACTCTCTTCCTTGAAGTATAATGGAACTTCAACCAAAGAGTTGGAACTTTATGGTAACTATTGGGTTAATTTTATCACTGTGTTGAGTTTACAACTAGAAAAGGATGATGGGTATATTCGAGAATATCTTGGTGACGACGAGAGTAGTTTCTTCTTCATTCTCTTTAGTCAGTGTGTTGAGTCGTTGATTAGAAACAAGAATGTCCTGGAGATTTTGATATGCGTGAAAAGTTTGGTTCAGAATACTGTACTCGTTGAGATTTTATTCAATGATGAAATTTTTGGTGAAGTTATTGACTTATTCGATAGGCTCATTTTGATTGATGATGATACTGAGGTGAAATGTAATGTACTCGAGATCATTCATTCAATATTCCTTACTTTCTTGAATGGCCATAAAGGAGACTTGACAAACTCTTTTGATAAATTGTTCGAATTAATTAGGGTAACCATGTCTCCTATGTTCAGTATTTTACCCTTTTTAAAATCGGATTTTGATCCTAACAGTGCTTCTCATCAGCTATTGTTGAAGTACGGTGATAGTGCTCCAAACTTATTGATATTGAAAACTGTTTTTTCCAATTTCGTCGAGATGATCGACAAGTTTCCTGATGTGGTTAAAGTTGATTTGTACTCTTGTATTTTATTCATATTTGCTAAATTCTATGAATTTAAAAATGAACTTTTAATTGCAATAATCTTACCACATTTGAAGCAAATCATTCAGGTTTCGAAAAAAATCGACGCGGATTTGGTGACTCAATTTTACAACATCATAAGGCAATATTATGAGGTCACTCCTTCTAACAACTACTCAGTGTTGACTACAATGATTTTGATCACTAGTGGGGACATCCAAATTAATAAAGATGATTCGGAGACTTTGGGTTGCGAGTTAGTGCAAATGTTGAAAAATAAAGAATCTGCCGCTACTGGTATTCAATGCATCAAATCCTTAATCAATTATTCTTCTTTACGGTCGAAGGACGTTCTCGTGGTGAAAGAGTTGATAAGCAAGATAGTTGTGATTCTTGCTAAAAGCGAAGACACTGACATCGATATCAAAGTTCTTTTTGAAATTTTATTCCTTTTCGCTAAGTCCAAAACTCTCGATGAAACGAAACTCACGGTGTTATATTCGTTGATTATCCCATTACTTCTCTCGTATAATGGAGGCGGAGACCGTGAATTAGGTTCAAGATATCTTCATGAGAAGCTCCTTTCGTTAATCAGCCAGCATCCCACAGTGTTTAAAACTGTTATCAACCAGTCATTAACTGATGACCAAAGACTTGAAACCGAAGCACTTGTGAAATTTAATGAAAAGGATAGCCAAAGTTCTCAGAATGGGGACTCTGGTGAACCAGAGATTCAGCTTAGAACCTTTGGCGAACAATAAGTAGACAATAAACGTCATAAACACATATCGTAGACGGAATCAGTCACTTCCTCATATTACTTACCTCTCCTATTCACACTATATGGTTTGCTTTCAGTGTAGTGATTGCCTACATACTGCCACACCCAAATCTACGCCAGGACCATAGTCCGAGACCGTTCGTAAATCGATCCGTTTTGGGACCCAGCCGTTCCAGCCCCAACACCCCAATAACCTACTCCCCAGAAGCTGCACCCCCAATTTTTAACGAACGGTTATTGTGCTTTGACACCCCCAGATTGCCTCCTGCACCCCCTCCGTAACAACGCCCGTCCCCACCTTTAAAATTTGGCGTATTTTTATTTCGCGAGGGCAGTTTTTTTTCCTCAAAAGTCTGATCTGATTCTCATCTCCTTCTTCTTCACAACTTCTAATCGGCTAAAAAGCATACGCATTGCAAAGATGGTGTTGCTCTTTATGGTATGGTTGACAGCGCTTCTAGCTATTGCAAGTGCTAAGACCCATACCTACAACTTTAATGCCACCTACGTACGAGCATCACCAGACGGAGTGCAAGAGCGTAGAGTAATAGGAATCAACAATGAATGGCCATTACCCGAAATCAGGGTCAAAAAAGGTGATCGAGTTATCATTAATTTCACCAATGGGCTAGGAAATCGAAACACATCATTGCATTTTCATGGGTTATTTCAACGTGACACCGTGTCGATGGATGGTCCAGAAATGGTCACCCAATGCCCTATTCCTCCAGGACATACTTTCATCTACAACTTCACGGTGCCTGATCAAACAGGTACTTACTGGTACCATTCTCACAGTGGTGCACAGTATAGTGATGGATTGAGAGGGTTGTTTGTGATCGAAGAACAGGATAAAAGTTTGGTACCATTTGAGTACGACGAAGAAGTTACTTTATCTGTAAGTGATTGGTATCATTTGGAAAGTACTCAGTTGATGAGTAAATTTCTATCACGTTACAATCCAACTGGAGCCGAACCTATTCCACAAAATGCCTTGTTCAATGATACCAGAAATGTGACTTGGGAAGTCAAACCGGACACGACTTACTTCTTGAGAATCGTTAATATGGGGATGTTTGTTTCACAGTACTTGTTCATTGAGGATCATAACTTCACGATTGTAGAGGTTGATGGGGTTTATGTGGAACCACAAGAAACTGATTCCTTGCTTATCTCGGTTGCACAGAGAATTGGGGTTTTGGTACATACAAAACAAGCAGCACATAAGAATTACAGATTTGTCAATGTCATTGACCAGGAAATGTTGGATATTCTTCCTGAAGACTTGGAAATTATTTCGACCAACTGGATAAAGTATAATGATTATTCTCCATTACGAAAAGCATTGAAAAACACCAAAAAATCATTCGACTCTTTAGTTAGTTCGTTGAATCCATTTGATGATTTTGATTTAATTCCATCATCGAAGCAGGAACTTCTTCCAGAGCCGGACAAGATCATCGAACTTAATTTCACGATGGACAACTTAGGAAACGGGGTCAACTATGCATTCTTTAATAATATTACCTACGTGGCTCCCAAGGTCCCCACGTTAATAACTGCATTATCCTCTGGTGACTATGCCATAAATGAAATGGTGTATGGATCCAATACCAACTCTTTCATCTTACAACACAACGATATCATCGAAATTGTTGTCAATAACATGGATGCCGGTAAACATCCATTCCATTTACATGGCCACGCATTCCAGATTATTTCCCGATCAGAGGGAACAGAAGATGACGAAGATCCAGAAATCTTTGATCCTTCCAATCCAAAACACACCAAGTACCCGAATTATCCCTCCATAAGAGATACGGTGCTTGTAAACAGCAACGGGTTTGTAGTCATTAGATTCAAAGCTGATAACCCGGGGATCTGGTTCTTCCATTGCCATGTGGACTGGCATTTGGAACAAGGGCTTGCTATTACTTTGGTAGAGGCCCCACTTGAACTCCAACAAAATGAATTACCGATCCCCAAGGAGAATTTACAGGCCTGCAAGAAGTTGAACATTCCAATTGTAGGTAATGCAGCCGGCCGTTCTGGTGACTCTGAGGCCGAATGGCTCGATTTGACCGGAGAACCAATTCAATTCGCACCATTACCGGAAGGTTTCACCTTTAAGGGATACTTGGCCTTTGCGTTATGTACTTTGGTGGCATTGTATGGGGTGTTTTCCATCTACAGATACGGAATGGAAGATGTCAATACCGATGAAAACGAAGCACTCATTGCTAAGTTGTATCTGATTTTACAAGAAAACGGGGCCTTGAACGAAGAGGAGTCAAGAATACTCAACAATCAAGGTGAAAGAGTTACACTTTAAAGGGAAATGCAGGCATGGATACCTCTGTCTTAAGTGTATATAATTAGTCTTTGTGTTACTTCAATATCTACATGGTGAAATGTATATAAGTCTCCTGCTCATTCACAGGTGTTAAATTATACAAACGGCATAGTTCCTCTTCTATCGCACACTATTTTCTCTACCGTACGTCAGGCCGCCAACAAACAAGTTCTACCTCGTTAATCGCAGCTTATCTTTATAGTAATCACTTATCCGGAGGTTTTCGCACTATTTTCAGTTCGCACCCAAAAATAATTTTCCTACCACTTTCTTCCTAATCATGACGAAATACGTAGTTGTGGGGTACGTAACACTATTCGAATTCAGCCGTTACGCATACTAACAGTCAGCTCTGGTATCATTGGGTTGTACACCACCTTCAATTTGCTAGAAAAAGGCGTTCCCGCTAATCAAATTGCCGTAATTGCCGAACACTTACCTGGTGATGAATCCATCAATTATACCTCTCCTTACGCCGGAGGTAACTTTTCGTGTATTTCTGGTGATGATTCTGGTACTTTGTTCTTTGACAAGTACACCTATACTAATTTGGAACGACTTCAGAAGGCTTTAGGTGGAGCCACCGTCTGTGGAGTAGATCGTTGTCAGTCTACAGAGTACTTCGATGATCTCCCTTCCGAAGCTAAGATTAACTCTTTGTCCTCCTACCTCCAGGATTACAGACAGCTCACCCCGGAAGAATTGGCCAAAAAGCTGGGGACAGTGTTTGGTATAACTTTCCTATCCTGGAGCTTCAACTGCCCTAAATTCCTTTTCCGGTTCCACACCTATTTGACTGGTAAAGGTGTGACCTTCGTCAAGAGAAAGCTCACCCATATCTCTCAGGCTTATATCGGGCCGTCAACAAAGTATGTCTTCAATTGTACGGGGATTGGTGCACACAAATTGGGGGGTGTTAACGACCTCAGCATTTATCCCACAAGAGGACAAGTGGTGGTGATTAAAGCACCCCATGTCAATGAAAATATCATGCGTTGGGGTGGAGACTATGCAACCTACATCATTAAGCGTCCTTTCTCTCACGACCAATTGATTTTGGGTGGGTACATGCAAAAGGATAATTGGACTGCTGACACTTTTTACCATGAAACCCAAGACATTTTGCGGAGAACCACCGAACTATTCCCGGAAATACTCGCCAAGAACACTGGAGGAAACAAGGTGGAGGATTTGGAGATCCTAAGAACTGTTTCTGGGTTGAGACCAAGCAGACACGGTGGTGTCAGAATAGAAAAGGTCCAAGTGGAGCCGGGAAAGTTCCTCATCCACAACTACGGTGCCAGTGGGTATGGGTATCAGGCCGGGCTTGGAATGGGCTACGAGGCCGTATCTTTGGCATTGAATACTCTGAAACTCTAAACTTATGATATAGACAACATACGTTGAAGAACCAGAATTGTAGAATAAGAAGTAAAGGCTGCAAACAGTTGGTGTACGGATCCCTTCCATAAACTGCAAGAAATTAGAACGATCTCTACTGGAGGTTTCAAAGCAGAGGAAGATCTTTCAAGGTAATCGGCTCCTGAGGCTGCAGCTAAGAGGAGATCTGGGGTTTGCTGGTAGCTGGTTGGTACTATGGGTGTACGGATGGAATGTTGAAGTACGGATGCGCGAATTGGGCTTTCTCACGTATTTGTCGCCCTTATCAGTTACATTCTTCCCCAGTCATCGGCATGTCACAGTTATTTGAATGGGCTTTTGGTAAAAAGCTCACTCCTCAGGAGAGGCTTCGGAAGAACCAGAGAGCGTTAGAGAAAACACAGCGAGAGCTCGGGAGAGAAACCACGAAATTACAGCAACAGGAGAAGAAGTTGATTAGTGAAATTAAGAAGTCTGCCAAACTGGGTCAGATTGCTAGTGCTAAAATCCAAGCTAAAGATTTGATCAGAACCAAAAACTACATTCTCAAGTTTAATTCAATGAAAGCGCAATTACAAGCTATTCTGTTGAGAATTCAATCTGTTCGTAGTAACCAACAAATGGCCACTTCTATGAGAGATGCCACTCGATTATTGTCAGGAATGAACCGATCGATGAATTTGCCGCAATTGTCGAGAATTACCCAAGAGTTTGCCCGAGAAAACGACATGATGGACCAGAAACAGGATTTCATGGACGAAGCCATAGATGATGCCATGGCCATGGATGATGATGAGTTGGGAGAAGAAGAACAAATTGATGAGATTTTGGCCAAGGTGTTGGACGAAATTGGAGTAGATTTGAACTCCAATTTGAAAGATACCCCAACACAGATTACTGGTGATGCCGAGGGTGCGGTGACTAATGGTAGAGTTGCTGAGGCTATTGGAGGACACGGCGGTAGCGATGAGGATGATTTGCAGGCGAGATTAGATAGCTTGAAGAAATGAGAAGGCAGGAGATGTGAGCATGTTGACGAGAACAAATGAGATTCAACACAGAGAAAACTCAAATGACAAGGAGAAATCGAGATGCATATTAGATCAAAAATAAACCGGAATGATTCAACACTGCATGTACAATGCGGGTGCCATTTTGTTCGATTTAGGTTGCATTCAATGCCATCTGATTCAGTAAGATTTCTTCCTTAGATGTTTCTAGCTTTTTTGATGATTTATTAATAAATAACTTAGTTACAATCTATTTACGGTTAGAAGCAATGAATTAAAAAGTATCTTTTGTTTCCTTACTTCCTAAAAGATATATTCCCTATCTCTCAGGACCATTAGGAAATGTACTTATGTTCAATCAAGTAGTCAATGATTTTTTCAGCACTTTCTTCAACAGAAACTCCTTCATAATTTTTAAGGTGGATTTCTGGAGAGTCTGGGGCTTCATATGGAGCACTAATACCAGTGAATTCTTTAATGAGTCCTTGTCTAGCCTTTTTGTATAATCCCTTTGGATCTCTTTGTTCAGCAACTTCAACAGGGACATCAACATAGACTTCAACGAATGGTAAGTTGTCCTTTTCATGTAACTGTCTTGCTAATATTCTGTCTTGCTTATATGGACTAATGAAAGAAGTCAAAGTCACGCAACATGAGTCGGTGAATAATTTAGCAACCTCCGAGATTCTTCTGATATTTTCATTTCTGTCAGCTTCACTAAATCCTAAATCTTTGTTCAAACCAAATCTAACATTGTCTCCGTCTAATCTATAAGAGTTCAACCCTCTGGCTAAAATCGATTGCTCTAATGCACATGCAATGGTGGATTTTCCACTAGCTGATAATCCAGTCAACCATACGGTAACCCCCTTTTGCTTTCTTAACTCAGCACGTTCACCGTGTGTTAAATTTGGATGCCAGGTAATATTCGAAGCCATTTTCGTTTATATAGAAGAAATCTGACTGAAAAATTGTTCAAATCTTTCACCGTTTTCAGCCATGTAATGCAGCCTAAACCATTATTATTGCAAAATCTCACGTGATTTATCTCCACGTGATATTGTGTGCACGGGTTTAAAAATGAGAGTTGGTGTATGGGTCTCTTATGTAAGCCGATGTGGAAAAAAAACTCTCCAGTATGAAAAATCTCCAGTATGAAAATTCGTGCTTCAACATTCTATCCACAACCTCGGCCATGTACTACGAATTATTTGCTATAGCCCGTATCACGGACCCCGTGAAGGCTAATAGAGAGGCATCAAAGATTGCTACCACCATAGGAAGGCTTATACTAAATAACAGAGGGGTGATAAGAGATATAACCAGTATGGGACCCAAGCAACTCCCAAAGATCATCAGTAAAGATCAAGAAAGACATTTCCAGGGATACCACTTTTTGATGGGATTTGACTCTAGCTCAACTGTGCAACAGGAATTGTTAAGAACATTGAGAAGAGATCCTAGAATCTTAAGAGCCAGTATTATCAAGAACGACTTAACCAAAAAATTGAATACTGGTAGTACGGTTAAGAGGGCTCTTGAATCGAATTAAACACTGCATATACTGTAAATAGAGAATATAACTTACTAACGTCCACCTGTTTTGGTTTTAGGAGAGAACTGTTGTAGTACCAAATGAAGAATTTCTGAGTCGGGGCCAATATTGTTGTATTACACCCGTACAGCACTAGTTTCTTTATAATCAGAACTAATGAACCTTACAACTACCTACATTAGGATATAAGTTAATTATGAAATTATTGATTATATGCAAAAACAGATCTAAGAATTAGAAAAGTGAAATTATTAATTAACGGATCGATGACTTGTTAGAGATGGAAGTTAGAGAATAAAATATGAATTATTAAGAGACAAGGAGTCATAAGATCGGATGGAAATAAAACAACTGGAGATTTTTTTTCAAATTTTCGTAGCATATTAATTTTTGAGGGAGTTAAACGTGAAGCGAATGAATGCGGTTATCGTAAGGTGTGGTGATGAGGGCTAGAATGTAAAAGATCATAGGAAGCATCTTGTAACTAAAAGATTATGGGAAAGATACTTGCATAGCTTTTAATGTGGAGCGTAAAATTGTTTGTTGGAGGCTAAGAATGGGTGTCAGATCATTTTTGATGTGTAGTTGGGCCTAAATGGAGCCTTTTTCTTTTTAAGTTCCTTAATCAGAAATCAAGAAATAGAACCATGTCCAAATGCTTAATCAAATGATGCTAATCGCATAGAAACCTATCTTGATTTATAGTAACCCTTTTTGCTCTTTCCACTTTGATGTTGACTTTCTAACTCGTCAAGGGAAGTGGATGAAGTAGTAGAACTAATTTGATGACGTCCGTCATCTTCATGAGCATCATTTTCAAACATAGAATTCGTGGTACTGTTGTCAGTCTCCGTTAAAGACTGATTACCCTCTTCTTCTTCTTCTTCGTGTAGTTCATTAGGTATCACCAAACTCAATGCTGAAGTTGATTTGCCAGAGGCTCTGTATGTGCTTGCATCAACTAAGCCTTCATTGTTGGAACTAGAGGTGGTGGGAAGGTTGGTACGCGATGATTGTCTTGATCTTGAGACACCAGTCATTTCGAAGTTTTCTGTGGAAACACTATTGGTATTGCTGATGTAAGGAAGTGATGTAGGGAAATCAGAAAATTGATAGTAGCGATTTTCCACATCAATCGATTGGTTCAACGAAGACATGAAACCAGTGTTCAAAGGATCAGATTTTGCAACGTCGATTTTTTCAATGGTAGTGTATGACCATCTGCAAAATTTGGTAGGCTCCATGATTGGTAAATGGTTATATTTGGTGTAACTGAACACCACGTAAGAGAGCACTGCACCACCGATCAAATCAATGAAGTAATGATGGGTTAAGTACATGGTACTCCACCATAACCAAGTGGCATATCCCCACCAAACAAACTTCAATTTAGGGAACAACCAACTTAAGAACAACACATCCATGACAGCACAACCCGAATGTAAAGATGGGAAGGCACCAAACACTACAGGAGAGTTAGAGAAGGTGGTAGTATACAAATCAACACCCAATAAGCTATCGATTCTACCTAAACCACCTGGAGAACCACTCATAGAATAATCAGCAGGTTCCAAGCCATGTAAGTTCTTATACCATGGAGGAGCGGCAGGAAACAAAATTTGGGTCAATAACCCGATCAAATTCATATAACCGAAGGCAAACCCGAATGACCTCAACCCAGTTGGAGGTCCAAAGATGAAAATGAAGGCAGCTACAACAAAGGGAGAGCTAAAATGAATAATTCCATAAGGTAACCATGCTAAAACGTCAAAAAATGAGGTATTGATTTCCGCCAAAACGTTCGATAAATTGTCACCATATAAAATGGTTTCCATGGCTGGTAACAACTTGACGGAGATAGCAGGTTTCCAGCTATCAGGGATTTTACCAGCACTGAAAAAGAGGGCCAACCAAGTGAAAATGGGGAGGGCGTGCACGAAAAACTGTGAAGTGAAAGGCAATAAGAAACATAACGAAAAAATCAGCAAAATGGGGAGTTTAATGAAAAAACTAGCAGGAAAAATCAAAAAAACGAATACTATGATGGAAGTTAAAAACGAATAATGAACAATTTCCCATATTGTCCAGTGATGATTTTTGAACTTGTTGATGCTGCGTTTGATGTCGGTTTCGAATGAAAGATCGGAGAGAGTGGATCCAGGTTGTTTTTCCAGGAGAAAGTAGTAGTGGAATAGCTGATACGGCTTTTGAATGATTCTTGACCGAAGTAGGGTGGATGGGGCCATGATGAGCGAGAAGTGACACGGATCTATAAGAAGTCTGCGACGATTGGTGAAGAGCCTTTTGATGAAGTGATAGGGTTTCGGGGTAGGGTATTTCGTGGAGCTGATGAAAGAATAGAGTGTGGTTTATTTCTTAGGCCTCCTGTTTTTTTATATAACCTTTTTGCGCTGAGTAGAATTTCTTTTCTGGTCGGCTTTCGTGCGCCAACCGACATCTTGGGTCGGAAAATAGCCTATCCGCAGCTTCCATGAATAGGGGTCCATTGCGTATGTGAGGTACGGGTTCTATCGATGACTAAAGCTGTGGACGTCCATAACTGGTTGTGGCAGTCCTGTCCTTGGCTGGTAGTGTTGGTGTAGCATAGTGTGATACCGTGGAGGCTCGTCTAAAATGGTCATTCGTCTTTTAGGTGTGTTTGTCTGTCGTTTTCTGCTACCGTTGTGTCTGAAAATGATTTCAAGCACTAGAGAAATGTCGCATCTTACAACCTAAGACCGGGTGGAAATACGACGTTCTTTCTGGATACCATACTCTTCGTTATAGAAATCTGAGCAACAACTTTCATTTCAGAAATCTGCAGCGAGCCTGGAAGTTCGGAAGTTGTTCAGAAGATGCCATTACAAGGTCTTCTTGTAGAGTGATCTTACATATACTGAGAAGTATATGACCAAAAGTTATGAACCATAGAATATTCTCAAGCTAATTATACGATGCTTTCGTAGCTGATCTTAGATTTTTTGCAATGTGTCGCTCATTTGTATTCTGCAATGGTAGGCTGCAAAATTACCCTTTTCAAAGTTTGGTTGGCTCAAACTAGACTTGAGCCTTCAGCAAATAGCCCAAAGTAGACCTCTTTTGTAACACCACTGGCATTTCTCTACCAATGTACTCTACGCTACAGTTGCTCTTCTACTCCATTGCCACTCATATCTCTTCTTAAGGTGAAGCTGGTGTTGCGACATTCTGCGACATTAGTGGGCTCACATATGCACCCGTACCTTACTGCAAAAGCGTACATTGTCTATAAAAGATACGTCAAAGCTGTGACCATCAAAAAATATTGGCCTGTACCTTGATCTCTCCTCCCAAAGTAATGATTTGCGATCCGCTCCATTTCTCTCCTTTGTTGAGCTTCACAAAGTCCGACACATTACCCGGTTCGATACACAACATCTTAAGGTAGCCATCTTTAGGTTGAAAGTCTCCCATACCGTTGGATTTTTCAATCCATGGATTCCAAACCACAGTGTCCGGAAGATTTTCTCTTTCAACGTTCACCAACACATTGCCAAGTTCAACGATTTGGAAGAGTTTGTCGGTACTGATTTTCTTATATATACGATCGAATTCCTCAGTGAATCCAATCATTGGTGATTTTTCAATATACTCTTCTCCAAGCAGCTGATCGAAACATTTCTGGTCAATCAAATTCGTTACCAAACAATCGGTGATATCAGGAACCCGGTAGTATGTGTGGAATAACCAATTGAATTCAAATGCTTGGGCTCCGTTATTTTCCACCTCGATACTACTCTTAAACGAATGTTCGTCTAAGATGATAGTCAAAATCAAGGTAAAGTCATTCTTCCCATTGCCCCACAAACTGAGTAATTCTGGGTCAACATTTTCGGGGCCTAATCCAAACTGAACACTAACAGGTCCGGATTCACTGATTTGTCCCAAAAACTCCCAGGTGGAGTTTCTCACAAATCCATGCTGAGGCAATTTGAAAGTAGGATGAGATTCGTCTTTTTGTTTTCCGAATATTGGGAAAACTAATGGAATTCCTCCTCTTACGGGCTTGCTACCGTCCAATTTGGCTCCATCCGATAACCAGAATTGCTCTTTGCCCTCGTGTAACCAGGAAATTACGGTGGCACCGTATTTTAAGATGGTAACCTTGGTTTCTGGGTTCTTTGGATGGGTGACGATCACCTGCGTTTCCGTTTCCTCCACTGGCATTGGTTACTTGTTGAAAGGAGCTTAGTATTATGATGGAGAACGTTGATGTTTCTCCACGCACTATTCAAAAAAAAAAATCACGCACGTGACCCAACGCTAATTATTTTTGTCCGTTAGATGCTGCAGACAGAAATCGAGAGGAAGGAATAGGAAGTCTAAAGCTGGTAGTCCTAAGACTGTGCAGAAATAGCAGCGGCCATTTCGTAATGTGCAAATTGAGTTTTACTTCCAGCTTCTTGATTGAGCCAGGAGTCTGTACACAAAATTCTATGCACGGGAATAGGCTGCAAAAACCTCTGATGTACTCCTGAGTTAAATTAAGACTCTAAGCAGGAGTCTGACGATCAACCTCTAAACTACCCTACTATTTATTCTTACTTTATATATATCATCTTCTCTACGTCTTCTTCTCAAATCGTTTATTAATGCAAATGGAACCTGCTATTATTAATGGAAGCGGCTCTTGAATTTCTGAAACTTATTTAAAGATCTCTGGGACGACGACACACTTGAATTCTCGTACAAATTCAACGATTTTTGTGACGACGACACCGTAGGCTTGTTGTATAACGAAAATGGCTGGGGGACAGTATAGTTCTTACTGTCGAGTGTGGAATGGGATACGCTTCGCACAGGAAGGTTGGTCTTATCAGCGAGAGAATGTGACGTCACCGATGCACTTATCTCTCTCCGAGATTTGGAGAGTTCTTGGTATGACGGCTTCTGGCTAAAGGTCCTGGAGCTCATCTCATTGTGTAGCTTTGATGCGCTGTTGTCGCTCATGGATTGCTTGTTGATAGTGGAAAGTGAGGGTTTCGTATTAAGGACAGGGGTTGAAGGTTTCCTGCTGAGAGTTGGTATTGAAGTCTGCTTGTTTAATGTTGGTATCGATGGTTTCTTATTCAATGTTGGTATCGATGGTTTCTTGTTTAATGTTGGTATCGATGGTTTCTTGTTTAGTATTGGTATAGATGGCTTCTTGGTTAATGATGGTAATGAAGGTTTCTTGTTTAATGTGGGTATCGAAGGCTTCTTGTTTAATGTAGGTATCGAAGGCTTCTTGTTAAGAGAAGACGCTGACGACTTTCTCTGTAGACATGGAGTTGTAGACAAAGACAAGCCTTTCACTCCAGCCATTTCAAGTGAACTTTGCCTAATTTTATTGGGTAATGCTGGCTTGAGGAACTCGCCTTGCGTTGGAGAAGCGTACAGTTTTGTAGGATAAATGTTAGCGTCAGTTTTATGTCGATTCTCCTTGTTATCGTTGGCTTGTAGCAATCCGTGTAAGTTCATAGACCCCTTCGAAGGGGAAATTCCTCTCATTGGTGAAGAGTTGTTGATTGAACGTTCAGGTGAGTTGTTGATAGAACGGCGAGGAGAAATTGTTGGTGATTTTACAAGGGATGGCTTGTTAGCTGGAGGCAAGCGACATTCTGCATTCATTTTGATGGGAGAGGATAATGGTTCCTGTTCTTGCTGCTGCGTGAGGTTAAAATTGAGTACTTCTTCAGGGCCATTTAATGTTCTTCTTCTTTTGGTAGCACTGGAGATTTCAATGGTGGAGTTTCTCTTACCGCCATCGTTCTGAGGTAAGTCAATATCGTCTATGTCAATGACGTTCTCTGATCGAACAAATTCGGGTTTTATTGGTGATGAACGTAAATCGGGTCTTGTGGCAGCATAGTGACTGGAAATGGAGTCCATTTTATTGAAATTTATTCGATGGATCCCGGAGTATCTTTTTCTCTGGTTCGATTTTCTATCTCTTCTTGTTGAAGTACTGGTTGACGATGGAGGAGACAAGACTTTACCAGAAATGTTGCTAGCTCTCAGATTTATCTCAGAAAGTACTTTATTGGAGATGGTTCTGGAGTAGCCGCGGTTCACCATCAGAGAGAAGATATCGGCATTGGCGACTTGTTCCATTTGTTGGCCAAAGTTGATCTTGGACTTGGGAGGGCTCTGTATACTTAGCTCGCGGATTTTCTTGATTGGGGTATTCAACTCCATCGACGTGTTGGTATCGATGAGCGACATGGAATCAGGTATGTCTACATCCATGGTCCACGAATTGATGTGAGAGCAACTGGTGTATTAACTTGTGGACTAATACTGGTGTAGCTCACTCGGTTATCTCATAACGTTCTTTTTTTCATTAATTCCTGTTTACATTTCGTCTTGCAGTGACTGCCTAATTAGGAAGGAGATGGGAAAACACTAACCTCAATTAGGTGAGTGGTGGTGCACGGGTGTGGCCATAAGTTTTTGCAACCAGATGATGAGCACGGAGCCATGTAAGGGTATGTTATGAGAACGATATGACTGAATTCTGAATAGATGCAGACAATAGGAAAATCGGGTGATTTGATGAGGACAAGGCTGAAACCGACCGGAAGAGGGCTATAAGGAGGATTTCTGGCTACGGAGAGTTTTGTGCCCTAAGCAACACACCAGGCCTAATCTCAGCACTGGTAAGGCGTCGATGGAGATAGGGACAAGTTAAGTATGGGTCATGCTTCGGTGAGGATCTTTCATATTCGAATCTTGGAGGATTTGCGCAGAGTTTGATCTTCTACAAACCAAAGTATAGCTACTCCTTGGTGGATTGCTCGCAGTCATTCCATTGGGCTGCGACCTCCACTGGTGTACAATGACAGAGGGGACGGACACAGAGGAGACTTCTGATTACCACAACATCACTCACATACACCAAAGAACTAAAAAAAAGGTGCTAACTCCATGTTGACAGTTTTATGGAGTTAAGATCATAAATTTCTGTCGCGAACAAAGCGGTCGGCATTTAGACAAAAGAAAACAAAAACTTATGTAAGAAAATCGGACCACGATTGGCTTCATCCTTTCCATGCAGCCCTAGGAGACCAGGTAACACCGGAGCCCGGGTCCCCCATTTGTAAGAAAGTAGGAGCCCGTGGGGGAGCGGAGGCAAGAAAGGGTCTAGCGGCCAGTCCGAGGTGGTCATGGCAAAGCACTTATCCGTTCTAGGCAAATGGATCTCCGCTAGTCCAGCTATCATGTGTCTGCCGGCATCAAGTCCGCGATGACTCAATCACCCGAACCATTTCCGATTTCCACAGTCGGAGTTGCCATTGGCATGGATGCAGGACTGGCTACCGTAGCTCCGGGTACAAGGATCTCATCTCGAGCTGGTGCACTCCGAGGAATGCACAAAAGTCGGCGATTCACAAAACGACATTCTGCCAAAAAAAGTCACAGTGTTCCCCTCGTTCCGGCGACAATAATTTGGAGATGTGGGTTTACAATTCCGACCAAATGAGATGGAGATGGCAACGTCACCGTCGGGCTTGTCCTCGGACCAGCTGGGGAGTCCGGAGGTCAGGCCATGTGCAGCGGACTTGCCACCAGCTATTCGGCAGGCACCTGGGCTCTTTGTAGGCACTTGACCGGCCCCTTCTACGTGGCCGCTGCCACTCTGCCAGCGTTGGCTACGGGGTCCAGACGGGGGGGTATCTGAGTCAGCGGACTTGGACCCAGGACCTCACAAGAGGAGAAACTGTCACCACAAAAGAGGAGACGTAGAATCTCCAAATCTCATCCCACCCGAGTCTTTCCGACACCTGTACGGCCATGCAACGCCTGCACACGGTCTCGGATTATCGTTGGCCTTGAACCCCCGTTATCGGGACGACTCATTTTTTGATTTCTTTTGCGGTTATGTCTTTTGGCGTCGCCCGAGGTTTCCCTAGCGGAGAGTTAGCCAATGACTACGAAATCAGCAGACATTTGTTCTCGGCTTCACCTGGGATGCTTCGTGCCCGCCCACTGACTACTCTTCCCTACATGCTTTTTACACTCTTGCCCTATACAGTTACGACGCCCACCGCTGTGTGACAGGAGGGGTAGATTTTTTCCCTCGCTAGCACCAGATGTTTCTTTTTTCCCGTATACAGGCTCTCTGGCGATGATTTCTCCTCTTCCGCCGTACTCCACCTTCTCCTCCAAAACCCGCCACAGACACTGGCGTCTTGCACTCATGCCGTGGTTCATACCTCCGGCCACACGGTGGTGCAACACCGCAATCTTATCCTCTCCATGTAGTCTCTCTGCCTCCATTGGTTGGGTTGAGCCCAATTCTGGCTTTTCGGAGTCTTCTTTTGCTGCTCCTGCGGAAGACGCTGAATTCGCTTTTTTCTTTCTTTTGTGATGGCCCACACCTGTCCTATCAAGATTCACCAGTTACGGACCTGGACTTACCCCAGGAAATTGTTCCGAATTTAACCTCGTTCTAAAAGGAGAAGAGAAAAAAAAAAAAAAAAAAAAAAAAAAAAAACCAGTTAAAGTGGCTCAAGAAATTTGCAATAATTCATCTCGAGACTTTTTTTTATTAGATTGATATAAATATATATATATCTATATATATATCGGGGAATTCTCTGTCAAATCTAATTTGATTGCTAAAAGAACTTTTTTGTTTTTTTTCTTTCTCCCGTTTTGCTAATTCTATGGTAAAGCCTACACTACACCATGTCTTCTAACGATTTATTATCATATTCTATCATGCATAGAGGCGATAGAGTTGCTTCGTCATATCTAAATACCCGAAATATGAGCCACTCTAATCACTTGCCTTTACCTTTGCCATTACCATTGAAATCAATCCCCATCAACAATAATTGCAACCAAGACGATTTACCAATCACCCTCCCTCCTATCAATGGCAAATACATCCATACCCTAACCGAAAACAATTTGACTCATTTCGCCACCACCACCTTGGCCCACCACAACTTGTTGGCCAACAAGGCTCCTTCGTCGTCGTCCCCTCCATCGCTCACATCCTCAACCTCCTCCACCACCTCAGTATCGCCAGTGTCGTCGCCTGACTTAGCTGCCGTCAACTTGCACCAGGTTCCTGCCAAGGAGTACATGTCCCAGCCAAAAAGAAGACAGAGATTGGGACCATCGTGTGACTCTTGTCGTTCAAGAAAAGTCAAGTGTAACGCCGAAATCGTGGTGTTGTCCCGGTTCTTTGACGAAACCAAAGACTTGGAACCATACAAGTTATCCGCCAGCCAAACCGAAGAGTTGGTGAGCTCCAAACGCAGTATCAAATTGAATGAAGAATTCAACTTGATTGTTTCCAACTCCAAGTTGATCAAGTTCAAACCTTGTGAATCATGCAAATCCAAATCCATAACCTGTTGTTTCTCCAAAGGATACACTAAAGAAGACATTATGTCCAACAACAAGAAATCTACTACTCCTTCCTCCTCTGCTAGCACCACCACCACCACTAGCAGTGTCTGCAGCGACTCTGAAGATTCTGGCCCTAGTCCGGTGAAGGTTGAGTCGAGAAAATACAAGTCCTTATCGTTGATGATAAACCCTGCTTCTACCATTAATAACAACCACAAGGTCACCAAGCCTAAGATAGACGTTTCCATCACTAATAACAATACCGTTCTTGCCAATCTTCTTTTGCCCAAAAAACCATCGTCCAACGAATTCAATCCACGCAAGTCTTCCTGTGGTTCGTGCCGTAGAAGAAAGGTGAAGTGTGTCTTCAACGCTGCCTTGAACAAATGTGAAGGATGTATGAAAAAGGGTCACGATTGCTCATTTGAAACGAAATAACCGGGGTTTCCTTCTTGTTGGTGTTTATTCTACACTGTATGCTAATATTTTCAATTCTCTTTATAGATCAGGTTTTTCATAGGTTTTTGTATAGTAATACTATTTACATTACTTGGATAGTCAAATGCTATTGTATTTTGCTACTTCGGTCACTTCGTTGCTATCACACCCTCTCTATCATCACTTCTGTTCCTTTCGCTCTCTCTCTATCATCACTTCTATTCCTTTCGCTCCCTGCTCACCCCGTACTCCGTCGACCGGAGTACCACCGAAGCCGAACTCCATCCCGAGGCCCACATATCAGGCGTCTCCGTCTCATGATGATTTGGCGAGTCGTAAACCCCGACGCATGTGCATATGCGGGTGCACGAATTTGACTGCAATTTGCCAAAAACATCGGCTCCGGGAAAATTATTTCTGGTCTCGGCGCAACTTTCACCCAATGGATCTAAAGGAGCTATTCTACCTCTGTTAACGGAGGAATGAGCTCCACATTGTGGATTCCATGACATCAGCCCGGTGCCGGGGAAAAACTGATTCACCTTGCAAGTGTCCACCCGGTTTCTCCCTAGATATCTGATCTTGCGCTTGGTTTGGTGATTAGGTTTGTTCGATACCGCTATCAGTCCGACATCGCTCCGTACATCACTCCGAAATGTAGATCCGTACATCCCACCAGTTGTAATACAGCTGTGAATTCAGCACGACTGAACGCAAAAGAGAAATAGAAGTACAGGACGATAAAGAGACAGAGAGTCTAGGAGTAGAGGTTAGGTAACACTGGAGACTGATAAGAACGGCATGCCTCACGAAGTCACTAGGACCGGGCAGAGGACACAGTTAAGTATTAGAGCGTTGTATAAAAGAGTCAGAAAAGGGGCTATGGGAAAGGTTTTGAAGACTAACGAACACAAGAAGACACATATATCTCACACAAACACTCTTAGTACGTATTTTAACACATTAAACTCCTACTCTTCAACAAGACCCGTCTTCAAAAGTAGACCCGTCCATCCTGATTCTTTTAGTAGTGAGTTCAAACTACCTAAACATTCTTAATCACCATTTTCCTATTGTAGATTCTTCGTTCTATTTATTTGTATTGTAGTCATCTCTAGATCTTCTCAAGTGTCCTTTTCACATTCCCTTGGCTTCCACTTGTACTTGCAGTGCTATACTCTCACGTGATAGTTCATCTTAATTGCTGTTTCTCTTATAATATCGAGTGTTGTAACAGATATGAGGTTTAGGTTACCTAATCTGAAGCTCGCACATCACTAAATTACATGATAAGAGGTTTCAGGAATTACTTCAGCCTCTTACAATGCTGAAACAACTTACTTAGACGAAACACTTCATGAAGATATCAGATTAGTATAAATGAAGGGGGGTTCCCCAAATATCATGTGTGCGTGTTTAGTTCTCCAGTTAATCAACAGTTTCTAAGTCTTTACTCAAAATACCTAAACAAGTGTACGATCTCACACTGTTGATTAATTGTTTCCACGCTTCGTAGATGATGTGTCACCTGCCTGTTCCGGCTCACCTGATTAGATTGATTTATATTACTTTCCAGCATCTGTGAGCCTAACAATCCCTTGACTTTTAATCCTTCTGTTGACGTTATATTGTACTGTGTGACAAAATGAATTCCGAAGCCCATGATCCTGTAACACTTAACGGCAGCTTTCTTAAGTTTATCTTTCATTATCCTTGTGTCTGTGCTAATCACAACGAGCGCATTTGAACTATCAATAGCTACGGTTTGATCCTCCGTTGCATTATTTTAATATAAGCATCTGAGCAAATTAATACTATCAACACCAGTACTGTTATCTCTTTCTACAAACAGCATTAACTTATAATCTTCTGGTACATTTGAGGCCAATATACTCATCAAAAGTGACGCAACGTTATAACTATTGTAATGATTTGCATAATATTCTTAGATGTCGTTGACATTCGGATTTGGTCGCAGTTCCCCACTCGACGTTAGTCTATAAAACTGTAATAAACTGTTCTTCTCTTTGGGCTTTCTACTTCCCCAGAAATCTACAATTCGCTTTATGCTGGAGATCATTGCTCCCCTCCAAGCGTATTGTCGCTTCTATTTAGACGTCATTTTGATCTTCCCCACGACTCCTAAAGAACAACTTAGCCACTTAAATGCTGTCTTTACGACCTTACATTGTTGAATAACTAAAGAGCTGGGCACATGAGGATAGCATATTCTGTAGCAATCTATATTGGCCGGTGAGCCTGGCACATACTTTGGTGATGTGTGAGGTCCAGTTTACGTAAGGTAAACCCTGTAGCTGTTATCACCGATTCTCAAATGTAGATCCGTGCACCGCAAGTTTTCTTATCTTGTTCACAATGTCGCAATCGCGTTCCCCGTAGCGACATTATTCCTACCTTCAGCATGGCATTTTAGACCAGGCCACCAGCGTTCTTCTTTTATATCCTCCTTTCGATCTGCCCCGTCTGTCTCTATCAGCCTTGGTAATTCCCCCTCTTATACTAACGGCCCCCTCCCAGTGCCTCATTAGTCCCTAGTTTGCATACATGTGGTTTCACTGCTTCCTGTACTGGTGGTTGATACTACTACTTCCTTCCACGGTGGTAGCCGACGCGGGTATCGCAGCAACGTCCACATCCTCCGAAGAGCCTGTGCCGTCGCCGTCGTCTATCATAGATATCCTCTCGTCTGATGTGCAATACTCCTATTTTCTTCGCATCCTTCAAAGAAATGGCATGATCCCCATAATCAACACCTTGCTGAATGTCACCCTATTGGCCCCTGTGAATCTGGCATTTGCAGCCAACAAAAACCCCCATGATTTCGACAATGCAAATGCCCTTTCCCGTTACATTGTTAACCAAGTCTTCCGTGTAGGCTACTTGTCAAAAGATGAAATCATCTTCAATACTTTATATAAAAATGGATCTCATTCTTATTCCATCTCCATAAAGCCCAATCTCATCACGAAAGAATACATCATTGACAATGACGCAGCAATAATCGAGTCCGATATCTATGCCAAGCATCAACGCTCTTATATCCAGGCCATTGACCACCTATTACCTCCAAAGCCGTCCATCTGCGAATTGTTACTTAAGGATAATGATGCAACTTCGTTCCTGATCATACAAAAGTTATTTATCCTGTTATTCGATGCCTCCCTCACAGAAAAGATCAACAGTAAAAAGAAGAAGAAGAATGCGTTATTGCCTGAGTCGTGCGATGATTTTCTAAAGTCAGTAAATACCCTATTGATACCGTCCGATACTTTGTTGAAATCCTCACTTTCGGATACTCACCTTCAATACTACTTGACTTTGTATTCTTCTATACACAATGACAACTTTTCCACCTCAAAACAAGCAATCAGAGATATTAGACGTGATATTGTGTCCTTAATAAAGAATTTCATGATACCTGACGAAGTTGGTGGTGTAAATGGAACCGACCATCAAAAATACAAAAGCGTGGGAGATGCCATAAAATTCAAATTGAACTGGAATTATCTGTCTCACGAATTGGTGATGAATGATGATTTCAAGGCAACAAATTCGCTCGTCTTGGCTGATGGTATAATGCATGTTTTTGATACTATTAAAGATGATGCGAATTTCATTAAAGACTTGAATGTGCCGATAATTGCTTTGACTCCGAAGAATGTGTTGTACGCTCATCATTATTCCAAATTTGTCAGAGAGTTGAAGTTTAGAAAGTTGAACCATCTCATCGATGGAACTACATGGAATCAGACTCTTTTCATAGATGTGAATCATAAAGATGATATTCAGGAGGAGGATGAACAACCGGAAGATTCCAAGCAGTTGTCGATATTTGGTGAGGACGATACGGACTCGATTCTTGATGTAGATTCGATCCTTGAAAGGGAATTATTACTCCATGAAGAGTCAGATTCTAATTTGACACCCTTCGAACCATTATCATATGTGTACGGATCCTCATTCAGTGCTAAGCAGTCTTTACTTTACCTGTTCATAGACGAATCCTGTGACGTTGATCAGATCACTAAAGAAAAGCCCCGTTTTGACCGTATTTACAATACCAAACTCTGCTCCAAAAGCAAAATTGGATCATGCTTCAGACTCAAGATTTCAGCTTCGTTCGACGCTGTCCATAACCGTACTGTAACCACAGTTAATGATGATATTTCCGTGATAAGTGAACCTATAAAAGCAGTCAATAACAACATAGTTTACATCGTGAAGAAAGAAATTGATACTCCACTATCTTTTAAACATTCATTGGGTACTTTGATATCAAATGGTGTCATTCAACGACATCTAGAGCATATTGAGATCGATAAAAAATCATGCTTGGCTACTTTGGGTTATTTGAATGACTATGACCTTTTACTGTTGGATGATAATGGTAAGGGCTATTCAGTGTTTTTTCCATGCAGAGATACTGTAATTCAAGACAAGCTTGAAGGGATGGACGAGGGATCTAAAGATATTGCCCCAGTTTTATCTAAGAAAGGACTGCAAGGAACGTGGGAATCTCTCGGGTTAATTCTCAACTACTTAGAATCGCATCCAAAAGTATTCAAAGAAATTCTTAAGGGGCTTTTTCTCGAAGGTACAATTTACTCTGACTTTGGCCTCTTTGATGATGCTAATACCACAACTATTTCCAAGAGTTTACGTGGAGATATGATCAACATTAGTGAATACTATTTTGACGGAGGATTCAATCACTACATTAGCTTGAATGAAACAGCGCTTTCGATTCCATTAAATTCCGACATTCTTTTTAATCAGGGTGTAATTCATATCATTGATAAAGTCATTTTACCTGACAACTTCCAAGTGTCCTTATATGACTTAATTAAAACAACCGAAGATAACTCCTTTTCCAAGTTCACGTTTTTGAAATTAATTGAGGCATATCCAAAGTTGAAAAACGTGTTGGGGCTCGACAAAAAGAAGGGCCAAAATGAATACTCCTTATTAATACCCACAGCCGAGTCTCTTAATGATTTCAATATCACCACAAATTTTGAAGATCTTTTCAACTTTCTTGAGTTTCATTTAGTACCAAAGACCTCTCTTGGCCCATTAATTGATTGTATTACTCAAAGCAATCATTCCCATCGTAGTGAGTCTTACGTTGTGAAAACTAACTATTCCGATACTGAGCTTCGATGTTATCATGATGATTCCAATGGCAAAAACTTCCTCCAATACATCAAAGCAGACACTACTGCAGAGATTTCTGGATATAACAAAGACCACCGAGTGAGAGTATTATCGCATGGATGTACTTCATTACATCATAAATATGATGAAGATCTTTCGTGTGTGTTTTTGATTGACAAACCATTGAATTTGAATTGGTTGAAGAAGGATGATGATAATACCTTCCTTCACATTCATTTGGGATTCATCAGTATTGGGATTGGAATAATTTTGGGGTTGATTCTATTTGGTATTGTGATGTTAGGTGTAGTGTTAAGTCTCGGACAATCTAAATCAAATGATAATAAGTCGTTCCCTAATGGTGTTCTTCATGATAGTACAGATTCTACGTTTGTTCGCATGGGGCCAAGTTATATGAGAGTACAAGGGGACGATAGTGTTACGTCAAATCTCCTTGACAGAGGGTATGAGACGGATGATGATGATTTGCTCAGAAATGAAAGAGAGTATTTGCTTCCTATGCATGGCAGGAAGAGAAGAGGAATGCCACGTTACGGTGCTACTCTGGGACTTCCAACCCGGGTATTGGGATCTCGAGAACCAACAGCCATGCCACCATCTACGCCAGGGAACAACCAAACAGCACCAAGAACTATTAAGAACAATGTGCTGTCAAACTTGCAAAGAGAACGCAACCTTCTCGGTGGGTTTTAGTTGCGAGGAAAGATATGAGGAACTACAAAAAGACGAGAAAATGTAACACTGAATAATGCACACGCTTCTGATAGTACGTTTGCTAGCACGAAAAAATCGTACACACCCTTCTGATAGTGCATGAAATATTTAATCACCCAGCATAACCTCTGGCCATATTCTTATGCAGTTAATGTATGTTAATTTATGTACAAGCCTCCACTGTAGTATGACATCTCCAGCCTCACTATCTTTTGCAGCTTCTTTTTTGTGCGGGTAACTCCTCCACTCACGAAAAAGCCCATAACCTCCTTTACCATCACTACTTCTGTTGCTTCTAGGAGTAATTGACAGCGAAGAATGTCCGAATCGATTCCCATAGAGAACCAACAACAACCTGGATATCTACAAGCGAATGAAGGATCCCAACAATATGACTCAGATGCCATGATACCGGACAGCTATGGAGAACCAGAAGAAATCAAAGCCCGGATGGAAGAAATGGAGAAGGAAGCCGCCAAGCTTCGAGATCTTCACTCTCAATTAAGTGGTACCGATTCCGAAGCTGAGAAAGAGAAGAGGGACATTGATTCCAGATCAGTATACATTGGAAACGTAGACTACGATGCTACTCCCTTGGAGTTGCAACAGCACTTCTCCAGTGCTGGAGTGGTTAATCGAGTGACAATTCTCATGAACAAGTTCACGGGACAACCTAAGGGGTTTGCTTATTTAGAGTTTGCTGACATAGATGGAGTTAATAAAGCCGTGGCCACATTAAATGGCTCGGTGTTTAGAGAGAGAGAACTTAAGGTGAATGCGAAGAGGACAAACGTTCCCGGAATAAGTAGTACCAACCGAGGCAGAGGTGGAAGAGGTGGGAGAGGAAGTTTTAGAGGCAGAGGAGGAAGAGGAGGAAGGGGCAGAGGCAGAGGAGGAAGAGGAGGACCAGGAGCTAGATTCTCACCTTATTAGACGAAACACAAAGGACCAGCTTTCACCTCACTAATTGAAAGGTAGAACGCCAGAACTCACCCTGACAACTTGTATATTAACTTCTGTAATAAATAAAACAAAAAGTTCCAATTGACCAATTGTTCTGGTGTATTTTTGCCGTGTAGCTCTCTTATTCGCTAATGAAAATAAATAGTATAACATTACTTCCTGTACCCAATATAAACCAATAGATAATAAATAATCGCAAGTCAATTGCTTTTGCAATTCAGTAGATCACGAATAGCTGCAAATCAATTGCTCAATCGCTTCCACATTCATGCTTTGTTGGCCTCTTCGATGAACTTCGACATAATTGGCACATTGTCCTTGGACAAGCCTTCAACTACTCCGTCGACCTCTTTTTTGGGCATGTTTTGCTCAAGCTTAAACTTAGCTTCAATGGAGTCAATTTCGATTTCTAACCCAGTAATGGCTTTAGCCAAAAGATTGACATAGTTTGCAGGAGCATCAGCCAATTTCCAAGGCAATTCTCTCTTCGATTCATTTTGATTGGTGAAATTTTCCAACTGAGTTCTGACAAATTCGGGTTCATTGACAATCCGAGACTTACCGTACACATGAATACTACCAAAATCCCACGTAGGAACAAACTTATGGGTTTCTTCCTTTCCAGGGTAATACGATGGACTGATGTAAGTGTTTGGCGACTGGAAAATCACCATTACATTATCATTTGCGGTCAATGATGGCACTTGGTGATTCTTTCTGGCAACATGGGCATGCAAATATTTCTTTCCATCTTCATCAATGTGGAGGTAAAAAGGAATATGGTTGGCAATGATCTTACCATCTTCGTCAGTAGTGATTACTGTGCCTAATGGATACTGCTGAATAAGCTGTTTCTGCTGTTCCCAGTCGTCTACTACAAAATGCTTTGGAATGTACATGTTATCGACAATCTCTCTCTAACCAGATAAGGCTATATCCCCAGGTATTTATATTACAATCTGACTCATGTGAGGACCTTGAGATCTTGTCCGTTTTGGGTATCTCTTTCCGCTGCGTGGGTCGCCAATTCCGTGCTATCGCGTGTACGAATTTGCCTAATTTGAGTTGCGTTACGGGTGTTTTCTTTCTCCATCAATTTACGTCTTGGGGATACGGGACCATTCTTTCCATGTCCCAACCAGTTCGTCGTATAGAAAACGAGGTTCTTGGGCCGACACTACATAACTGCGATTCATGCATCGTCAGATATCACCGGCCTCTTACCCCATTAGGTAACGTAATAAAGTTACATCCGCACGGCTCGGCGGAGGTATAAGGCTGATTTCCCTTTTGGGATATTTCCGCTCGTACTATCTGTCAGGATGTCTTTTGTGGCAGTGCAGAACATCACAAGCCACGGTGTTAAGATTTTTATTATCAAATTTTGCACATATCGTGTAAAGAGATGCGGAATTATCTTTACTTCCTGCATCCGATTTGAAACCCTTTAGAGGGGGGTTGGTGCCCGGGCTCTGGAGTTGACTGAGGCTTGCCATACTAATAGGTGGTCTCCCAATGAATACCAATAGCTTGTGGGCCATGCTGCTCAGGAAGCAATCGAACTATTATCGCTGATACGAAATCGAGGGTTTCAGGTCACAAAAGCCTCATCCCTACACGTACCGTTGATGTTCATAAGGATAAAGCTGGAACATCCACATCCAATGCTGTTGGTGACGGAGGTTCAGCACAATGCCACAGCAAAGTTCCGATCTCCATTATGCTGTCAATTTGTAAGCAGTGAATGGAGCATGAGCAACTTTCAAAGGATACACATTTTCGCCTTCGCGCAGAACCTCATAGAAATAATCGCCGGAAAACACTTCGGCCGTTTCCTTTTTGGGACGTTAACTCCTGGATGCTGCCGAAGCGTTTAGGTCAGCCTTACCTTTTTCGATATTTGTGCTATAAGGTGACTAATCATCACCACCATCACGGAGTTAGCATGCTGGCGAAACCACTAAAACCGCCGCCTGCAACACGCGTATAAATATGGACGCTAATCCCTGTTTAATTCTGTATTCTTATTCTTATTCTTCAGCAGATTTTAATTAGCAAGTTTAGAACAATGGTCCAATTTAGATATTTTAAAGACACTTTTTGGGGAAGGGTCTTGTACCACATCTCTCAACATAAGATTGTCAGCTACAAAGAAGAGCTTCCCGACTATATTGTTCCTGAAAGATACTATGGGAACGAAAAGATTGTTGACGAAGAATCAATAAGATCTAAAGACAGAGGTGAGGTGCTGACACCAGATGACAATGATAATAGCAATGCAAATAACGAAAATGAACATAACGAAAGCTCAGCTTCATCCACCAGTGGTACTGTTGCTGAAGGAGCTGAAAAAGCTGGTGATGGAAGAATAATAGTTACCTGGGACGGTGAAGATGATCCAGAAAACCCATATAACTGGCCTCTTAGTCAAAAGATTTTCTTCGTGGCCCTCGTTGGTTTCTTGACTGTGTCGGTGTACATGGGTTCAGCCATTTACACTCCAGGTATTCAGGAAATCATCGTAGAATTCAACACCACCCAAACCATCGCAACTTTACCATTGTCATTATTCGTTGTTGGTTACGGTACTGGAACTAATCTCTTCTCTCCATTATCTGAATACTACAAAGTGGGAAGAACTTCAATTTACATCATCACCTTATTTATTTTTTTCATTCTTCAAATTCCTACAGCTCTCGCTAAGAGTATCGCTGCATTATGTGTGTTGAGATTTATCGGGGGTCTTTTTGCATCCGTTGCTTTAGCTACTGGTGGTGCTTCCGTTGGCGATGTTATCACTTTACCTTACGTTCCTGTTGGTATTGCCTCATGGAGTCTTGCTGCCGTTTGTGGTCCTTCATTGGGTCCATTGATTGGTTCAGCTTTGGTTAACGCATATGACTGGCGTGCTACTTTCTGGTTCATGTGTGCCTTATCTGGTGGTTGTTTCCTTATTATGGGATTTTTCTTGCCAGAAACTTACGGTAAAACAATCTTATACAGAAAAGCTCAAAGATTAAGAGCTGTTACCGGTAATCAGAACATTGTTAGTGAAGGTGAAATCGAAAATGAACATTTTTCCCCTAAAGATGTTGCTATGGATATCTTATGGAGACCACTCGAAGTTATGATCTATGAACCAGTCGTTCTTCTTATTAACATCTACATTGCTTTGGTTTATTCCATTATGTACTTGTGGTTCGAAGCTTTCCCTGAAATCTTCGTCAACGTTTATCACTTCACATTAGTTGAAATGGGTGTTACTTATCTTTCCATTATTATTGGTATTGTCGTTGGTGCTTCCATCTACATTCCAGTTATGTACAAGAAGTTCACTATTCCGATGATTGAAGCACCTTTTTCCGTTCCTCCAGAAGTTTTCATTCCAATGGCCATCGTTGGTAGTATCATGATGCCTGTTGGTTTACTCATTTTTGCTTGGACTGCTAATGCTGAAACTCACTGGATCGCCTGTTTGATTGGTGCCCTTGTTTTCGCTGTTGGTGCATTTCTTGTTTTCCAAACTTTATTCAACTACTTGTCCTTCAGTTTCTTCAGATACTTGGCTTCTGTTTTCGCTAGTAACAACTTGGTCAGATCTAACGTGGCAGCTTTCTTCCCAATCATTGGTCAATACTTGTTTGGTAACTTGGCCACCAAAAAATACCCGGTTGCTTGGGGTACTATGATTTTGTTCTTCATTAGCGCTGCGATGATTTCCATCCCCGTTTTGTTCTACCTCAACGGTCCTAAATTGCGTGCTAGATCTAAGTATGCTAACTAATCTTGTGTATAGAATGTAGAGGAAGATGTGATCCTCTTTCTAATAGATATAATTTTTTAAATTACCTAGTAGGACATTTAGATATAGATGAAGATTGGGACATATTTTGGTGGGATAATGACGTTTGACTAACATATTCTGATGGGCTTATAATGGAATTTGGCTAAAATATTTCTGTGAAAGTTATAGTGACATTTAACTAGCGTATTTTGGTAACTCATATAGTTACATATTTTGGTGAGAGTGAGCACTGACATTGAGTTATATCTTGGTGAGAGTGGGCACTTTTGACTTAAACATATAGGGCTAAACCGACATTTTGATAATTCCTAGGAGGCACCTTCGCTTATAGCACAGCTGCGGTCAAACAGGGCACGATTCGATCCAGGAATCAAGGTCCATGTTCTTCAAGATCGTAGAGAAGGATTTGGCACTTTTACCGCAGATTTTATTATAATCTGCTTCGCTTAAGTTTTTGCTGTTGGAAGTGTCTCCCTTGGGATACTCAACATTGAACACTGGCTTGTCGTTATCGATAAATGCTTGATAGTCGTCGCAGTCATCGTACTCTATACACTGTTCTTGCACAACCCATTCCACAAGGTCAACTACCTCTCCCACTATAGAGCCGCAGTTTTTTAAGCCAATTGATAAGTTTCTTGAATGAGCCTGTTCCGAGAGGAAAGATATATAGTCCATAGAATCTTCCTCTGACAATCCAAGCCCATTATCGTTGTCATAACCATCTAAATTGTCAGGATCAATACCATCACAATTTTTGTCTACAGCCTTTTCAATTCTCTTCGTCATGATACTGCGGATACTAGGGGAGGAAATGTTGAGCCATTTTTCACCTTCCCAGCCATCCAAGTCGTTGCCCAAATCGCCGGCATCAAAGCTTTCCTTATCGGGCCTCCAGTTCTCGTAGCTCCCGGCAGAGAAGTAGCATATGACCTTATGGCCCTCCTGCTGTATTTGAAGAATATCCTCGGCCGAGGCATCAAAAAGGTCAATGTCGTACACACTAACACTAGAATTGAGCTTGGTTGGGGGAGACTGAAGAGAGTAGTCCCAGGTAGTCTCCTTGACGGGTTTCCACCAGCTGGCATTACCTGCGGCGGCAGCAGCAGTAGACTCTAACGACGTAGATGTTGTGGACAGAGCACCAGATGTCGTGGTGGACAGAGCACCATAGGTTGAGGAAACTAAGCCACTGCTCGTATTCTTAGACATCTCGCTATCGTTGTTTCTGGTCAATCCCACGCACAATACCACGCCCAAGCCAACCGCCACAACCACCAACACCGAGCCTAACACAATAAACTGTCCCTTTCGCTTCATTGACGGTTTCGACTTCGACTCCAGTTAAGTTGTCAATTCCGAAATCGTCCCCCACATATTTTTGTCGCAGCCGCACTATTTTCTGTCAAAAAAAGTCGGCATTAGTCTGCTTTCGGTCTGCGACTCTACTCATTGCAAGTTCATAACCCCATGGACCTCTCTCCCGACAGTTGCCTTCTTTCATCATGGAGAACCCTGTTCCTATCCTCTGCTATCCCGACACTCTAATCTTCCCCATCCAGAGGACTCGGCTCTTATCGCATCTGCTCACGGGATGGTTTTCCTATTTACGTGCGTTTTTCCTGCGCCTGTGTCGTTTTTTGTCGGTGTTCCTATTTTCTCGTTTCTCACTCCTAAATCAGACAAAAATATTTCCTCGAAGTAAATCAACCGAAATTTTCCATAAAACTGCAACTTCTTGCTCTCAATTTCTTGCATCTTTTTCTTTTCAATTCCTTACACCTCTCCATATGACTACCACTGTATTTGTCTCTGGGGCCTCTGGGTTCATTGCTCAACACATTGTCAAACTATTAATCGAAAAGGGCTACAACGTCGTGGGTACCGTCAGATCAGCAGCAAAAGGTGACAGCTTGGCAGCTTCGTTGAATACTCCTGCCTTCACATACGAAATCGTCCCTGAAATCAGTGTTGACGATTCTTTTGATGCTGCCATTAAAGCCCATCCCGAGGTTACTATCTTGCTACATACCGCGTCGCCCTTCTTCTACGATTCAACCGACCCTGAAACCGACTTGGTGATCCCTGCTATCAAAGGTACTACCAACATCCTCAATGCGGTCAAGAAGTTTGCTTCCCAAATCACCAGAATCGTCGTCACCTCGTCCGATGCAGCCATATACTCGTCTGAAGACGAGAGAAATAGTGCTTTGTCGTTTGACGAAACCAGCTGGAACAACATCTCCTACGAAGAAGCTATAAAAGGCCCCATTCCTGCTTACTACGGAGCCAAGTCGTTTGCTGAAAAACTTTCATGGAAATTCTTTGAAGAAAATCCCGACGTCAAAGCAAAACTCTCTGTGGTTAACCCAGTCTATGTGTTTGGACCTCAAGCCTTTGATAGCGAAGTCAAACCCGTTCTCAACACTTCCAATGAATTGGTTCACACCTTGATTAAACTCGGCCCTAATGATGCCTTCGAACTCGACATAGGTGGTGCTGTTGACGTCAGAGATGTTGCCAAAGCTCATCTTGCTGCGTTCGAAGAAGAAAACACCATTGGCAAGAGATTATTCATGACCAATGGTCAGTTCAGTACTCAAATGATGCTTGACTATATCAACAAGAATTTCGAATCGTTAAGAGGAAGAATCCCAGTCGGTGAACCTGGAACCGGTCCTGAACATATCAAGACTCTTGGAAAGACCAGTAACGTTAAAACTAAAGAAATCTTGGGTTTCGAGTTCATTCCATTAGAAAAAACCGTAGTGGACATTGTCAGCCAAATTTTGGCCAAACAAAATAAGCTTTAGAATCACTACATAGAGATGTTTTTACTGAGAGTTTCGTTTATAAATCATTTAATCTTAATTAAATTAGGAGCTAACTCCGAGGAATTGAAATTATTGAATAGACTTGATTTACATTTAAGCAGAGTGGTCATCTAATTCGGTTTCAGCCTTATTAAGGGAATCGATGGAGCCTTCGGCATTTTCGTGTCTGAAAGCATGTTCAGATGGAACATAACTGGTAGATTTCCATCCATTTGGAATCTGTTCATACATTTCATCAATTTGTTCCAAAGTAAGACCTTTGGTTTCGTAAACGTAGATAAAAGCGAAAAGTCCACACAAAACGTTACAACCACCCCAGATGAAGAAGACTTTGCTACCTAAGTTAGCGTTACCCTTACCTGGGTCAACCAAGTATGGAGTGGCATAAGCAATAGCCCAGTTCCATAACCAGTTACTAGCAGTAGAAATAGCAACAGATTTAGCACGAGTTCTTAATGGGAAGATTTCACCAATAACAACCCAACAGGCAGGACCCCAAGTAGCTGCAAAAGATGCAATGAAAGTACAGGTGAAAGCAACCAAAACCTTGTTGGCAGAGTCTGATTTACTGGCAACACCAACAATAGCAATGATTAACTGAGAAACAGCCATACCAACAGCACCGGAGATCAAAAGTTTACGACGTCCAACGACTTCCATCAAAATAACACCTGGAACAGTACAACCGACATTGACAATGTTGGTGGCCAAAGAAATAACGAACCCATTAACACCAGCAGATTCGAAGAAAGCAGTACCGAAGTAGAACACGAAGTTAACCCCAGTCAACTGTTGGAAAGCTTGAAGGAAAACACCGGTAAACAATCTCTTTAATTGTCTGTTCTTGGTGGAGAAGACATCGAGCCAAGAAGAGCTACCGAATTGAAGTTCATATTCGTAAGCTGCTTTGATATCTTCGTATTCTTCAACAAGATCAGGATGGTCGACTGATAATTTTCTTAATCTTGATAATGATTCTTTGGCTTTATCTTCTCTACCTTTGTGAACCCAGAATCTTGGAGTATCTGGTAAGAAGATCATACCCACACCTAAGATCATAGCCCATAAGAATTGAAGAGCAATTGGAATTCTGTAAGATCCAGAATCGTTTCTGTTGTGAGTACCTTGATTGACTAAAGCAGCCAAGAATAAACCAATGGTAATAGCAAATTGATAACAAGAAACAATGGCACCTCTAATCCATTTTGGAGCAGTTTCAGATTGATACAATGGGATGACGGCCGAGATTAAACCGACACCGAAACCTGCAATGGCTCTACCAGCACATAAAAGAGGAATTCCAGTGGAAGCGGTTTGTAAAACAATACCAATGTTGAATACAACCAAAGTGGAAATAATCAAAGACCAACGACGTCCTAAAGTATCAGAAATGAATGGTGCGGCTAAAGCACCAAAGAAAGTACCAACAGAAAGAATAGAAACAATCAAGGATTTTTCTGAAGAAGTGAACTCAGCTTTGTCTTTTGGGAATCTGGCAGTAACATACTTCATTGCCAAAATACCAGAAATAGTACCAGTATCGTACCCGAAAAGGATACCCCCGATGGCAGCAAAGGCACCAACCACTACACCCATAGTGGTGGAACCAGCTTTTTTCTCACCAACATTGACGTACTTTCGTACGAGACGATTGTTTTCTAAACCCATAATTGGCAAATTAAAATATAGAATGAAGAGAAAAGATTGGATTTGAAGGGAAATCCCACTACGATTTATACCAGTTTTCGTCACATTTTCTGCCCCTCAGGAAGTGGACGTCATTTACAATAAATGCATCAATCGTTAACGGGGCAATACGAAATACCTGACAAAATAAAAAATAAAACGGTTTTCAAACTGGGGGGGTGAATTACACAAACAGTTGCTACGGATTAAAATATATTGCCAGTTTCTTACACAAGAAAGGAAAGTATTGACCAGCGGATAACGTCACATCGCGCGAATCTCTAAATTTGCAATAAGACAACAGAAATAAGGTGGAGGTGAGAACAAATATGAGGCAAGAAAAGTGGAGAACATATGCTTGGCTGATTTTTTTCTTCCACCAAATATTTTCATTCTATTGTTTCAGGATAATTCGTCACAATGTCAGCCTCTTCATAATTTTTCCACATTCCTCTCATGTAGGTGAACACAGATGAAACAAAGTGTAGCCTTGATAGAGGTTGCAATGCTCGACATGCGGCATTTATCTGTTTTTTATCTGTATTTTATATGTATGCTTTTTTTTTTTTAAGGATAGTAGTCAGTCATTATTTACCTTCGCTTAAGAGCTGTTTGCGATCGGTGTTCCGTACTCCGTTCATTTTGTAAGAAAGTAACTCAGAATCAAGGAACCTCATTTTTTCGTATAGCTAGACTAAAATGGCTGCTAAAAAATAATGCGCCGTAAACGTTTTCAGGCGTTTCAACGGAAAAACGAGAAAAAAAATAATTCTTGAAAATAGAAAAAATATTACAAAAACAGATAATTTACTTGGGTCTCCCAGTATAAAGTAAGGTTATGAGCTGTTCCAAACAGCCAAGATGCGACAGCAGTTCGCTGAGCTAGCCTTATCTTAATGTGGTACTTTAATCATGAGTTTGACGTAACTGAAAGGTGGCCATGAAAGGAAGAAAAGTATATCCGTACCTCCCAAGCCCTGTGATTCCCTGGCATGGTATTTCTTTTTCTGATGCCGATCCTTGTCTACATTCGGAAAAAATGACTATTTCATTTAGGAGTACACGAAAAAGACCTGTTGCGCATTAACAATCTTCCAGTTTTCGTGGGGAAATGAAAAAATATTTCCCAACCCCACCACTTCTACAGAGCACAAAGAAATCCCACACGACGACGATCATGAGAAATAATCCGATTGGAGGCTAGTCGTGTCTTTTTTACCCAAAAGTTCGATGCAGTTAAGGTATCGAGTCCAATTGTTCGAGTTATTGTTTGAATTATTTTGTCCCCAGCCATCCTTATTTAACTTTGCCGGATTTATGACTGACCTCATTATGAAAATTGCCGTGGCTTCTCGTTGAAGGTTCTAATTTTAGATCTCATTCGATGTTAGATCCATACTATAAATAAATCGAACATTATCTTTTAAGACATCATACATGGAGTTAGTTGGTTTGGTCCATTGGCGCTAATGAATAATCCCGAGATGAGGTCTTTTTGTGGTTATTTTTTGCAAAATGAAAATCCAGGGAAGAATTTCTCTTCTGGCATTCTTCCAACAAAGCAATGGACGCATGTTTCTGTTACCAGAGCCGTAGCGGGAGTTGGAATTTTTTACCTCCTTGGATTTTTTGTTGTAGATCTGTTGATCTCGCTAACTTATTTTACTTTCATAAGGGATAATTTGATGACAGCGTATACTTGCTAAACACTGAATCTAAGGCAAAGAGGTTTTGTGTGCAAGTGAAATTTTTCTAGTGCTTTTACACCAACATTTGTTTTCAATGCAGAAAGAGATGAAACTCAAAGCCTATGAGCTTAACCTTGATGTCCATTTACTTAGAAGAAAATTACAAATCATACCAAGGAGTTCGATAGCAACGGGAATCGTATCTAAACAACCGAAAACTAGCCCACCGTCAAATTCAAAACTGGTAGGGATAGCTGAAAGCAGCCACAAGATTCGCTCAATTTTGAGATAGTGCTGATCCATACGTTGACCCGGTGATTGTCTTTGAAGCTAACACAATAGAAAGCATCGGGATTACTCGAAGAGGACGTGGCATGGCCATTATAGTAGATGATAAATCTCCCGTAGCTCTAGATGTAACGCATGTACGCTCCAAGGATATTTCGCCAGGGATTGTTGGCCGATACCGAGTATATGTGAATCTTCCGAGGAGGAGCACTGATTTGCAATTTCCTTTTTGGAAAACAAAATCGTACAAGTGAAAGACACACTAAAGGGGCTCGGTACCCCAAGAGTAGACACTCAACTGAATGAACATCGAAGAACTCTAAATCGGCTCATATCGTAAGGCAACTTAGCGCCGTTGTATTTACTGAGCCACTTAGCTGCAACTGTAAGCTCTTGAATTCGAACTTTTGTGCTTTTCACTTCCTTTACATGTGCTTTTTACTTCCTCTTATGCTTGTACTCTCTATTTCCATATTTGCTCATATACGTGTATTGCCTTTTTACTTGGTCGCAGCTCTATTTCTTGTTGAGCAAATAATCGATGTCTTCGTCGATAGAAGCCAAAAAATACTTACTTTCAAAGTACTTGGGTTCCCATCCGATCTTGTATCCGTTGTCTCCTCTGCTTCTTGAGTTGCTACCCCAGTAGAACGGGGCAAAATCATCCCCAGAGAACTTGACTATTTCTTCTTGGGCTAAATGATCAACGTCTGGAGTTGTTACGAGTTTTCTTTTATACAATGATTCTCCAATGGCCTTAGAAACATCATACCAAACATGCTCGATAGAGCTTAGTTTGGTTCCTTGTTCATTATTAATGCTATAGGAACCAAAATAATAGCCCTGTTTCCCAGTTGGGATAGATAAAGGATCGCGAGTTAATCTTTTCCATATTAATTCATACAATTCACCCAAATCGTGAATGTGAATATGACTCCAGATATAGTCACCAGAGTATACAGAAAACACTTTTCCTCTCTTCAAAGAAAGTTCGACTAAGTAGGGAACTTGAACAGAATTGATTTTGTCATATCCATGACTCAATCCAAAAATGGTTGAAGGAGCAATAATCACGGTTTTAACAAGAGGATTTTTTTCTTGGATATCTAAAACAATTTCGTCAACCGGTCTATGGGGTTGATTTTGTGGAAGCAGGTTGATTTCATCGATGTTCTTGACATCAGAATAGATCTTTGGACTTCTTGTTTTGGTGGCAGATAGAGCATCACCGATCACAGAAGTACCAGAGGTGTGAATAAGGATGGTGGGGGTCCTTTTGGCGACTAAAACACTCAGCAACAATTCAGCACTTGCAACATGATCAACGTCAGCAGTGTTGATGATAATATCTGCTTTTTCCGCTTGTTCTCTAATAATAGCAGCATCGTCAAGGTTCCCAATAGCGGTGAAAATTTTATTTCCGGTAGCAGCTAATAATTTATCCGACTTAGCTTGACTACGTACTAATGCAGTAATGTCGAATTGCTCCTCACCATTGAGGAGTTTATATAAAACTTCCCCTCCGATATAACCAGTCGCACCAGTGATGAATACTTTTCTTATGGACATTGTGTGGCTCTTAAATCTAATTGATTGTTGTGTGAGAGTTATAATTGCATTATACGGGGGATTTGGACCCCATTAAATACTTTAGGAGTATGCTTGATTACTAATGTTTGCTGTATCGTGATCACATACTTACAGTGCACCTCAGCTTTGGCTGAAAAAAAATATTGTGTTGCTCTAATGAGGGTTCAATTTGTAATCATTTGGACTGCATATAGTCCACCCACCTGGAGTTATCGGAATAGCGTAATTGGCGTATTATTCTACAGTATGGGGTGCATATCGGATTAAGTAATCAAGGAAAAACCATATTGTGTATTTTTTGTTATATGCTCATCGTAGTTAGTTCTCTGCGTTTGCAGCACTAGATAATTTCGCTTGCTTAACTAAGTTAGCTGGCGCATCCAAGGTTTCAAGCATGATTTCAACCAATCTAATTTTGTCATTGGTAGCAAAATTTTCACTATTGAAAAGATCTTCAAGTTCGGCAGCTTTTTCCACAGTTTTCGCCTCGAACTCCTTAGCTTTAAATGTTTCGAGAATTAATTTATGGTTCCAGTCTTTGATTTCGTTGTATTCGGCAGTTTCACCGTGAATCAATTTTTCAATAGTGTATCCATTGTTGTTCAAAATAAACAAATAAGGCTTAGTTCCCATTTTTATCATGGTTGAAATCTCTTGTACCGTCAATTGCAATGAACCATCTCCAACAAATAAAATGACTCTTCTTTTGGGATCAATCTCCTGGGCAGCAACCACTGCACCTAAAGTTGCACCAACGGAATATCCAATACTACCCCATAATATTTGGGAGATTCCCATTACGTTTTTTGGGAAGTGGGTTTGGATTATCCCGAATGAGGATGTTCCTGTTTCAGTAAGCACAATGTCACCACTTCTCAACCATGATGATAATTTAGACCAAAGCCATTCTTGTTCGATGGTTTCTTTCTTGTTGTGTTTAACAATGGAAAAGTCGTCCTTCTTTGGAATTTGGGTTTGGAAGTTCTTTACTATTTCCTTTAATTTGGAGTTGTTGGCTAATTTGTGCAACACCTCTTTCATACTGACATTTTCATACAGTGCGGCCCTGATTTTAGTAGAGCTAGAATGAAATTCGACAACGTTCTTTGTCAGGTATGAATAAGAAAATGATCCTGTATTGAAGTCACTAAGCATTGCTCCAAGGGATAAGATCAAGTCTGCCGATTCGACCTCCAGCTTGACCCCGGGATATGACAAACTTCCAACGTAAACACCAGCGAATTTCTCATCGTCCTCATCAATATGAGCTACTCCCTTCGCCATGGGGGTAATAGCATACTTGAACCCAGTAAGTTCAATCAATTGTCTTGCTTCTAAAGTTGCATCATGTCTGGCACAACATGCATCAACAAGAATAACCGGATTTTTAGAGTTCTTGATCAAATCCACAACTCTCTCTATAACCTCGTCCTGAGCTTCGGTGTCATTGGGAGGTATCAGCAAATCCAAAGGGGTGTTCAATCTTTCTGCTGGCACTTCAAGATCTACCAAATTTGCAGGGAAAGCCAAGTAAGTTGGTCTTTGGTGGACATAGGCTTCTCTGATCACCCTGTCAATTTCATCTGGATTGTTGATATTGGTAGCAAGAGCGGCTGTGGCCTGAGAAATGGGACGTGACATTTGCTCAAACACAGTAAAATCACCATTACCTAAAGTATGATGTAATAATAAATGCTTTTTCTGTGAAGAAGTTGCAGGTACTCCAACAACATGTACTACACCCACATGTTCGGCGTATGATCCAGCAATACCGTTCAAGGCAGACAATTCTCCAACCCCGAATGTGGTCACTAAACATGCCAATCTTTTAACTCGGGAATAACCATCAGCGGCATAAGCAGCATTCAATTCATTGGCATTACCTGCCCACTTGAGATCCTCCACTTCATAAATTTTATCCAATAATGTTAAATTGTAGTCTCCGGGAACTCCGAAGATGGTATTAACTCCAAGTGGACTTTGGTTTAATCTTTCGAATAAGTATCTTCCGAGACTAATAGTAGGTGCCATTGCTGGGTATTGGGCTTTGCTCGATTTTCTTGAAAACTATGAAAAAAAAGTGAAAAATGGAAAAGTGTATAAAAACAGTAGAAGAAGATCGCAGACGTTAAATTAAATATTTGTACTTGTATTTCGATTAAGGGGAGTCCTAGATTTGTTCGGTTGCTCCGAACAAAAAATTTAGCAATCCAATTTGCAGCTAATTGGTTTAGTGCGATGGGCGATTTTTGCTGTATGCACGGAACTTTTTATTGAACTATTTATAGGTTATATTTCATCATCCCAGATGGTTTCGTCTACGAAATACAACCAATTGAAGCCATTCCAGCTGCTTATGATACCCATTGCACAGTAGACGCTAACAAGCATTAGCTTCAAGAACTCCAACTTCTTGAGCACTTCGAACTTATGCTCAAATAAATCCATAAGACTGACAACCGTCACTACCGGCATAAGTCCTAAAATGTAGGTATTAATAAATCTGTGTATAATGAGATCGCCTTGACCCTCCAAGTTCTTGGGGATGTCAACCACATTTCTAAAGTTGAAGTAATAAATGATGTACCACAATAAAGTGTACACCACTTTAATGAGCCATTCGCTACTGGTGAATATAAGCGGAAGGAGAGATACATATCCGCAACTCGCTAACAAGTTGAAGGGGCCTAGCAACTTTTTGTCTCTGCTCACAAGGAAGGTGATGGGGAAAATCACAATCAAAATGGCCTTCTCGTGCACATGCCAACCAAACAAGAATGAAGCATATCCACAGAGAGTAAGGGCCCCCAAGAATCTTCTGAAATTAGGCTGAATAAATAGGGGGATAAGCGCCATTATTTGGTAGAACAAAGTGAGGACAAAGGTTAGTTTTGGAGAAATGTTGGGTAAAATTAAAAATTCAATATCTCCCACAATACCTCGGGTGGATGAGTTTAGTAAATCTTGGTTATTCAATAAATCAGCATCAAATTTAAATACGGAGTGTAAGGGCAAACGACTTAAGGACACTCTTCTGTATACCTGAATCAATAGTCTATCGACAAATGAATAAAGTGCCCAAATGTTTGGTGCCCAGTAGGCATGGGTCAAGCCTCTACTGAAGGGGAACAATCGTTCGATTACATTGGGGATCACTCCATAATACACGAATGGAGCAAAAGCGACGGAAAAGACCAAAATCACCACCAAACCTAACTTGAAAAGGTGTTTCCACTCCACCAAATGAACGATATTTACAGCGAGGTTCTTCTTGGAATCAAACTTGAAATTGAGGCAGTAAGCTCGGAGGAGGAATACGAATACTGCAGGAGCCAAGTACAAGTAGATGTGCTTGAAGCAAAGCAAAACTGCAAACCAAAACCCACACCAAACGTATTTCTTCAATCTAGCACAGTTGATCATTAATATCAAAAGCCCGTACATCATGCCATTGTACTGGAAGTGGATATGGTCGATGATGAAAATCCCAGGAGAGAGCACCAAACTGGAAGCCACCACGTAGGCTCTTCTGGTGGAAAAACGCGATTGAGAGGTATCAATGTACCATTGGAGGGATATAAACAACACCAATTCACTAAGTATGACCGTGGCTCTTTGAAAGAACACTGTGGGAAGACCGTAATCACCCTTGGCAACAATATCCAAGCAGCCGTCTTTCTTGACAAAGGAAGGAACCAATTGGGACAATACCCATTCGAAGTATGCAAAGAAAGGAGGATAGTCCAAGGTCCATTGAGAAGTGTTTTCAATGTACCATTTGGAGATGGGAAGGTTGTGGGTTATAGCCAACCAATTACGGTGGACATCGAAATCAGTGGAATGATATCCTATGGCTAATAGTATCTTTAAGGCAGCACATATCCCCCAGATATTGGCAAGAGAGTACTTACGGTCCGAGCCGGGGACATAGTGATCTGCACTATCTATGCTTTTCATTTATTCCGCGAATAAGAGTGAAGTGCTTGACGTTGATGCTCATTTTTTCTCATTACACTTTTTGGTCGCACCAATGAACTGCCATAAAAGGTGAAGAGGTGTGACAAAGAAGACACGCCAGACTTCACCTGTGGTGAGGATGTTGGAGTGAATGAATTACTTGTCACATTGATTTGCATGGGGAGCAGAAAAAAGTGCCTTCGGAAATATAATATCTTGTCTCACCTTTCGAAATCGAAAATGGTAACTATCAATTGCATCAGTACATGTGCTTAAGGTCGGAACAAAATCATGTAGCAGTTTATGTCCCGGACGAGTAATGACCGATAATTCCGGAATTAATCCCTTAGATACTGGACACTCGGTGCTAAGAAATCTATAATCGATTCCTAAGATTTACAGTTAATGATGCAATTAGAGTGTTTCATGAGCTATGATCTTCTCTGCGGGTAATTCGGGCACGAATCAATATCCCGGACTTTTTTATTTGAGACAAACCAGTTTGTATATGTGATGTACTGTGGACCCTGATGTACTGTGGACCCTGTAACACATTCACTAGAGACCTTTATAAAAGATTAAAAGATTTTGGCTGTATTGGGAAATGTCGGTTCTCTGTATACGTCTATGATTATATCCTAACATCCATAACAGCCCCTCACTGCGTTATAGCTATGTGTTTACGATGAGAATAAATTAACTTATCTGACTGTGGTGCAGGTTGACACAATTTTATCCACAGTTTACTGCAAAAAAAAAGAAAAAAAAAAGAAAAAAGTTGCAGACGAAAATTATAAAAGGGTGTGAAAAGCAGCAATTAGATAGGCATTATTTACATTCAACAAGCAAACATGAGTAACTACTACGTACAAGGATCGGAACTTAATGATCCTCAAACTGTCGCTGCGTTGCAAAGTAATATCAAGTTCAAAAACCTCTTGAGTAACTTAAACATTCAGGAAGAAAGAGAAAAAGTAAAGTACCCTCAATACTTAGATGAGTTTAAACCTGAAGAGGAGGGAGCTTACAAAAACTTTTTGAATGTAGATGGTGCCAAAAATGATAAAGGACACTTGGGAGATCCTACGTTTAAAAATTTGTTTCCTGAAGGTAAGAAATACACCAAATTTGATCTTTCTCCCAATTTTGGAACTGAAATAGATGGAATTCAGCTTAGTGAATTAGACGATGCTGGAAAGAATGATTTGGCTTTATACTTAGAAACTAGAGGTCTTGCTGTTTTCAGAAATCAAGATTTACGTGACAAATCTCAAAAAGTGCCTGTCGAATTCGGAAAGTACTTTGGTCCATTGCACATTCACCCTGTCGCCAACTCCGCTGAAGAGCCAGAATTGTTGGTTACTTACCGCCCAGAAGGTGATAGTGACAAGTATCAGGCTGAATTTGCTAACAGGACTTCCTCTGTTGCCTGGCACTCAGACATTAGTTTTGAACAATACCCTTCGTCGTTCTCGTTTTTTGTAGCTTTAGAAGTTCCTGAATCTGGTGGTGACACTGTGTTCATTGATACCAGAGAAGCATATAAGAGATTGTCGCCAAAATTCCAAGCTTTCCTTGAAACTTTGACTGCTGTTCACAGTAACTATTATCAAAATAAATTCTCTCGTGTCAGAGGATTTGTTTCCAGAATCAAAGAAGATTACTTCACCGAACATCCTCTCGTTAGAACTCACCCAGTTACCAAAGAAAAGAGTTTGTTCTTTTCCAGGGCTTTCATCACTAAAATCAAAGGGGTTAAACCATCAGAATCAGCAGCTATTTTGAATTTCTTGGACGCTCATATTAACAATCCTGAATTCCAGGTCCGTGCTACTCATCAAGGTGGTATCCCTAGAACTTCAAGGACAGTTATTGCTTGGGATAACCGTATTGCTGTTCACACAGCTATCGCGGACTACTTATCTAAACATCATGGTAGACGTCACCATTATAGAATCACTGTTTTGGGAGAAAAGCCTTATCTTGACACCGAGGAGTCAGATTCGAACGGTTACGCTAACGGCCATTCCAATGGTAATGCTAATGGTCACTCTAATGGCCACTCCAATGGTCACTAAATTGTTTATAACCGGGCAGCTGGACTATTCTGAGGTGTAATTAGAAATATACATGCAAAATATAAATAAGTGAATATAAATATGTGAACATAAATAAGAGCCAATGTAGCATCTAACTTGGCATTATTTTGGTGATAAATATTGAATATAAATAAACTACCAACCAAATGATTCCGAATGTAAGTACACTTCCTCGATTTCTTCGTCATGTAAATCATTGTCAAAAACAAGCAGTTGATAGGAGGCTGCAGCACTGCTGACAGTCATTTTCATAGATTGACTACCTGATGATATTATCATATTTCTTCTCTTCAATGTATGACGGAGACTGCTCATAATAAGCGAAACATTTGGTTTGGTATAGTGGATGTTGACACCAGGAATTTCACTTACTGGAGTTGCAGGGGTCTCGATCACTTTCTCAACATCTGAATCAGTAGTAGATTCCGTCTTTTTATCGTAAGTCTGGGTGACAGCCACTTTCTCATTAATCTGGGTGCCACTAATAATAAAAATATTAATGTTGAGGTAATCACCTGCCAATTGTACGCACGATTCTAATTCTTTAGCAATCCACTCAACATCTTCAATGGTACGTACCATCCAGTAAAAGTCAATTTTTTGGGTAATGATCTTTTTGTTTGATTGCAAACTTACCGAGATATGTCTACTCAAGTTGGTCAAAAAAGGAATGGTAGCAGTAACACCGCTTCCGGAAGCCAACATTATAACTCTATCAAAGGCATTAACATCTCTTGAAGGACCACCGTATGGTCCATCGATGTATATTTTTTTGTTTTTCACGATGTAGTCGTCAAGTTCATTGTATAATGCACGGGTTAGACCCTTTTGAGGTACAATAATGAATTTCAAGTTCTCTTCACTGACAGTACTAGCGATGGAAAATGGATGATTATCAAGCATTCTCTTCCCAATGAATCTAAGGTAGCAGTGCTGGCCTGGTGTCCACTTTAATCCCTTGACATTGTCGATGGTGACTTGATAAGAGTTGTGACCTAGTTTTTTCAATTCTCCTTTTCTTGACCTTAAAAACAACGAATTTGGCTTGAAAGCAGTCTTCACGAGCATTCTGTAGATAAGTTGTGTAGCCCAGAAGGCCAAAGCACCCCACATATAGTTTTGCATATCCAACGATTTGTTGATGTGCCAGACTAAGGTAGCAAAGAAAGCAATTCCACAAGCCCAATGCAAGTGAAGAAAGCATTCGTACATGTATTTACGAATGAAGTTCTTCGACGCCATGCATAACCATGCTAAAAGAACCAACGGAGGAATGCCACTCATGTAATAGAAGTCGTATTGATTTTTCAAGTTTGCAACACCGCCTTCTTGAAGAGGTTGGTAGATGAAGGGAATGGTATGGATTATAGAAAGAATGAAAGCAGCAACTCCAACATATTGATGAAAACCGTTCAATTTCTCATAACTGACCCCAGTTAAAAAACTGATCATGTTAGACTTACCTGCTAAAATGTAGATGAACGGAGTCAAAGCCGTGGCCATCACCCCGGCTCTCACTGCCATTGGAGGCGATCCGAACCCCCCACAGCCTCGATACCAGAAATGGGGAATTAAGCAGTAGCAAAACAAGTAGAACGATGAAACAATCATCAATAAGCTTGAACCCACCGAAGGAGGTAAGGATGTAAAGTAACTTACCTTCACCGGCACTTGCTTATAAGCAACAGCTCGCGAGTAACCTACTATAACGTAGACAAGAGAACTAAACACATTGGAATGGCCTCCATTACTCTTCAAGTACGAACGGTCCTTCAACTGGAAAAAGACGTTCTTTATCAACGCAAGAAATACCACCACGCAGCCAAAGTATACTGTGTACTCGGCATACTTAGGCTGGGCTGTCCAGGGAACTGCTGCCTGGGATGCGACTTGGGCAGCCTTATATGCTGGCTCCATCATGTCCTTAAGACAGTCCATACCCTCATAGGTAACGCTACGTTTATTCATGGCGCTAAAGATGGAGCTTTAGTTTTACGATTTTACACCACCTTATATATATTAAAAATTGAGCAAATTACTGCTCAGTGATTGTTAATGGAGCCAATTCTGAGCAATTTACTGCCCACTGATTGTCAATAGCGCCAAATCTGAGCAAATTACTAAATTACTTTCCCAGGGTGACAGATGAGTGAGCAAATTGTTGGTCCCAATTAGGAAAGCGAGCAAAATCTCGTACCAGATCCAGTAGAAGAATTTGCTTTTGTATACCGGCCACAGGGCTTGGGAGGTACGGATCTAAAGTAGATCCGTACCTCCTGAGTGGCACGGGTCTATGAATTGGAATGTAAGGGTCTAAATAAACATAATGTATGGATGAGGAATTCATAGCAAAAGAGAATTTAACCATCAGACATGGATCAACACAAAAGGAAAGTGACGCGCGCCAGTCGTAAAGGCGCTATGCAAATCTACCTATAACCTGAATTAGGCAATGAAATGACAAGCAGATTCAGAGCTGGCGCCCCATTTCAATTATAAGTCGTTTTTTGCTGCATAATGAGCGTTCGTGCTGATTTTTGATCACCACATTCGCTTAAAAATATGAAGATCGCTTCTGCACGGTTTCGCTTAATTATTAAGCGTCGTACTTTCTGTCTTTTGCTTGTCATGATCTGCCTTAGTCTGTTTGCAGAGTAGCGTGATTACTGCATTATGTTCGCTGCATTATGTTCGCTGCACTTTCTTGGCGAGCAGCAGTTGACAGACATTTGTTCTGCTCAGTGAGCTATATTCGTGGGCCGATACTGCAAGTAGACCGGGCACATCACCTGAGCAGCGGACTAAATAATCTTCTGATGGTGGACCATTGGGCGAGTTTCGCTCGCTGTTTGCTGATGTCAATCAGGATGAGCATGCTGGGTTGGTTAATCCCAAGGTCCAGTTGTAGGAGCCCAATAAAAGAATCATAATAATAAAACCTAGCCATACAGATGTGAACCCATAGCGATAACTATGAACCGTCCTCAAGGCAAATAACTCTACTACAAACGTACTTATTGTAGTCAAAGCGCCGCAAAAACCATCGTCTAACCCGACTAAAACCTGACACCCAGTTACATGGTTTACAAGAGGAGTATCACTGTGCGAACGCTTCCCTCTTGCGAGTAAGGTGAAGGTTGCAAGTAGCAACGTGCCAAGAATATTAGCAGTAAACGTTCCTAAGGGGAAATTCTTCACTTTGCTATTCAAGAACTTAGATAAGTAAAACCGTAACAAAGCTCCGAATGGAGCAAATAGAATAGAAAACGTCCATGTTCTCCATAAACCTTCATTTTTCACCCCAATTAAAATGATATTTATAATAAATCCAATGATACCAATTAACAGAGATAAAAATTCTATCAATTTATAAGTTCGTTCGGAGAAAACTGGGGTGTATTCATCGACAAATTCTACCAAGTGTTTCCCGATATGAAAACCGGAAACTGAAACTGCCAATTGTCCGCCAAGCACTGACAAACACTCCATGATTCCGTATGCAGAGTTAGGATAGGTGTAGGCAGTCTTAGGTAAAGTATTTGTAGCCTTCTGGAAAGCTTCTAGAATCATCGAAGAGAAGGATGAACACGTGCCGCAGAATCCCGTAGTGATTCCAATGTACAACGGAGCAGCTGCCTTGTTTTGGAAGTAACCTACCTTGAGAAGTCTTCGCCAAACTTTGGTGCTCTCAACGGCTAACCCCATTACTAAACAGGCTGTAAAATTTGCCCAAATCAATCCCCCTAGGTAGCTACCCAGGTAGGTTGTGAGTACAGTTAGCCCTTTTCTTACTAACACTCCCCATATGGCACCGTTTACAATGTTCAGTACAATGAGAATGTCCTCATCGATATGGAACTTCCTTATGAGCACCGGGTACTCTTTTTCTTCTTGTCTATCGTCATAAAAGCCTTCAGGTAGTGATGCGGCTATTGATTCAGCTTCAAGCTGCTCCAACCGTGTAGAAACCTGTCGGAGTGAACTGGAGCTATCGCCAAATGACTCATTCGTCATTCCAGTTGCAGTGATATTATCACAGCCAACTGGTTCTGGTGTCATTGCATTGGAGGCGTCATCGTCATCAGCTGATTCTGCCATCATTTCACGGTTACGATCATTGTCACCGACTGGTTCTGTCGGTAGTTTATCGGGGGTAGAATCTACCAATTTATGATTTCAAATTGCTTGGCTAGTTTGTTTTAGTTATGATGCGATTTTTTTTTTTACGCGCAGTCCCTAAATACCCTTTTAGGGCAGTTGAGCAACCCACGGCATTTCTGCAAGCTTCAACCAAGTTGCAGTCAAGTTGCAGACACTACCAGAAGCCTGCTGATCTTGAAACGAGAATGATACTACATAGCTTTTCCTTTGGGACAGGACAAGTTGCTAAACAATGGACCATTGCCACTCAATAAGTGAATTAACAAGAACTTTTGTCATATTTATCCACATGTGACCTGAGGCATACTGCACAACCACTATATACAGCACAGATTATGTATTCACGTCTCCTAATGTGAACTTAGTTGGTCCTTGTTCGGGTCGTGTAGTAACCATAAAATGACACTATTAGATGTAGTGCGGCTGATTTATGATGTCGAGCCACAATAAGTTTCTGGCCATAAGTTGCTCCTTAACCTCTGTGCTGAGTGCTAGACCATTGGATATGGCAATTAAAAGTGTTGCCATTATTGGTGCGGGACCTTCTGGGCTCATTACCCTTGACGCCTTGATCAGAGAGAACAAATTCGATGTGATTCGGTTGTTCGAAAGACGTGGTGAAGCTGGAGGCTGCTGGGTGTTTGACAATTCACCTCCTGATCCTTTGGAAAACATTAGTGAATTGTCAGAAAGGACCGCTGTTAAACCCGAGCTGATACCAGAATCATTGCCAGCGTACGTGCCCAAATCTAACAGTCAACGTTTCAATGATTCGGGGTTATATCCATATTTGGAAACTAATGTCGAAGCCAAAGTCATGGAATATTCGCAAGAACCTTTTCCAGCAATAGGATCAAAGCGCTCCATCACCAAATACGGAGACAAAACTCCATTTAGGCATCATACCGTGGTGAAGAGTTGGCTACAGGGACTATACAAAACCAAGGGTTATGATGACCACTTAGTGTTTAATACTTCGGTGGAATTGGTTAAGAAAAATCAAGAGACTGATAACTACACTTTAACTTTGAGACAGCTTGGTAAACGACTCGATTATATGTGGAACGAAACCTTCGATGCAGTGGTGGTTGCGACCGGGCACTACGATGTTCCTTACTTACCAAATATCGATGGACTACAGGAGTTTTCAGACAACCCTGAGACCATTGTTATCCACTCTAAAGGGTTCAGGTCAAGGGAACATTTCAGAGGTAAAAAGACTATTGTGGTGGGAGCATCGGTATCGGCGATGGATTCTATCCAAGATATACTAGATGTGGTTTCGCTGCCAGCAATTTCCTCTCGGAAAAAGTCATCTCGTCCCCACGTCTATTTTGGTGATGTTGCATTCAAACATCCAAACATTGACTGTAGAAGTGAAATAGTAAAAATCGACAATGATACTAAAACAGTTTACTTTGACGACAACACATCCGTGTCAGGGGTCGACGCAATAATCTTCGGTACCGGTTTTACTTATAGTTATCCATTTTTGCCTGATTTAAATCTAGAATACAACATGGTCCATGGCTTGTACCAGCACATCTTCAACATTGATGATCCTACATTAGCTTTCGTCGGTGCAATTCAAGCAGGATTGACTTTCAAAGTATTCGAATGGCAAGCAGTTTATGTGGCCCGGGTGTTCTCTGGAAGAGCCCTGCTTCCGGACATTAGCATTCAGAAGAAGTGGGAGACGGATAGAATTAACGAGAGAGGAAATGGGGCATTTTACACTGCGATACTCCCTCACTTTGAGCAATATTTTGAAACCATTCGTCGTGCAGCCGGAGATGGTGAAGGTATTGGGAGACAGCTACCAGTCTGGAATCCTTCGTGGGAACATGATTTTTGGAATGGACATCGCAGAAGGATGAACTACTGGGCAGAACATAACCACACAGATGAGTTTACAACTACAAGCTCTCAGATTAATTCTCAGGTCAATATAGGGGAAGTTCTGACCCTATTAGGATTGTATCAACTTAATAAATAGAACTGCCACGAGGCTTAGAAGTACATATCCGAATGCTTGAGGCTTAGATGCATATGAGCCGAAAGACATGAGGCTTAAATGCTATAAACTGGATTGTTGAAAATGACTTTTCTTGTAGGAAATCCTAGGGCCCTTGCTAATACTTTTTGTGATCATCGCATCTCGTTGATATTAGACTTTTTAGTAAAGGCGTGTCATAGCAAACCTATCCAATGAGGGTGGGGCGACAAATAACGACGGAAAATGTCTCGAAAAGCCATATGTAGAGCATAATCTTATTTTTTGAGAAGAATTTTTCTTAGCTCGTATTCTCACGTAAAGCATGAACTAAGTCTTTCAGTCTTTTTTGGCGCTATCACGAGTGCTGCCTCTTAGAGAAAGTTAGTTAGGTGTCCAAAAATACCAGACGTGTGATACAAAGGCACATGTTTTGGACGGATTCCCAGAATCTTAATTTCCATCTGGATGCATAACTCCCATATTGCCGCTTTGCAAGATGTTGGTTGGCTGACACTAAGTTTGATGCCTTATGGTACGATCATGAAAAAATTATTCATGTACCACTTACTAAATCCTGTGATCTACACTGTTCTATTCCACCTCTAAAGTGCCAAGGTCATGTCATTAGTGAGGCTTGAAACCCAAGAAGGGTATAAAGTTCTTGCAACTATAAGCGTATAAAATGAAGATCCCTGCAGAAGCTACATGCCAGTTGACCTCCGGCTACGAGAGAAAGCTCCCCGTCGGATTTATTGAAATAATTTGGGGTGAAAATAAAATTAGAGTAAGAGAGAAAGGAAACTATTCATACAACACCAGAGTTCAGAATTTTCTGCGTTTTACCCGCAGCCTCCTTGGCAGTTTTATTCCCTAGCGCCCTACTTAATTGTATGTAATCAATTCCCAATTAACTCCTCTACACAATGTAGGTTTCTAAGCAATAGGGAATAAAAAAAATACCCTGCGGCTGCAACGAAAATGTATATTCCACAGGTCATGCTTGGAATTTGTGCCTGGAATTCATCCATTTATGTTATGTAATACACTTTGTTAGCTACTCACGTAAGCCATATTGGCTACTGTTACATAGCCTCTTATTTTATATATCGTAATATAAGAGACTAAGCGTTAGAAAAGGGTAACATCCGCCTATTAGAGACTCTGTAGGGTTGTTCTACAAAGCAAAAAAAAGCTCTATTTTGGGGAATCATAAGCATTTTTCCGACTATTTTTAAAATTACAGATATGCTAATTGTTCTTGCCTTTGTTTATGCAATGTGATGCCTCGTCTCCATACTTTATTTTTTCAAATTATGTTGTTGTTTTTCCGCCATTTTTGTCGGAGATTGGACCACTACTTCTGTGCTTTTCATGATGGGGAAAATTGAAGAAAATCTCCCATAAGTAGTTGTTGTTTCATGGCCCAGATGCAAAATAAAGATTCCGTCTTCTAATGCTCGATTTCAATATTAGTTCATTAATTATCAGAGGTTAAATCAACATCTGATCTTAATTGAGATTTTATGTCTTTCCGCAACACAAAAGTTTATTTGATACATTTAGATTTTGCATATGCAGACAGCCGAAGTGCATGCTTGTGTTAGTTGAGGACGTTGAAAGGCTCTTTCTTTTTCTTTACTCTATTTTTAATCAAGAGGCAAATGGCTCTCTGGTTATATCCCTGCCTTGAGGTAAGTACTGATACACTGAACATTGTCACCAATATATATAATTGGTGTTTTCCAGCCCCCGTAGTATGGGGTGGGAGTTGTAGCATCCGAAAACATCCAAATGCTCGTAATTTTCTGGTTATGTTTCCTTTTCTCTTTTACGAGAGCTGCAGAAGTCTCTGGGATCTTTACCAAGATTACCTCCCTCTATTGGTCTGGTCCTTCAGAGTTCTTCAATTTCCCCCAGACCGTCAGTTGGATAGCAACAGTACAATGGGCTATTGAAGGTTCGCAGGTTTCTGCTGGGGATACTTTCCAGTTGACAATGCCCTGTGTGTTTAAGTTTACAACAAATTCTCAAACTCTTAAATTAAGCATCAATGGAAACGTATACGCTACTTGTGACTTGGTGGATTCTGAGTCTATTACTACATATTCCCAAATACGGTGTACGGCGTCTCGATTAGTTACTCCAGATACTTCAGTTATGGGAACTGCGACATTTTCCATCACTTTTAACACTGGTGGATATGTTAATGAAGTTAATTTGCAGTGCGCTAATTATTTTAAAGGAGGCACCAATACAATAGCTTGGTATAATGGGGAAAAAGATATTACTAAGAAAGCATATTTCAATACAGGTGTCTATACTAATGTCGATCCTAAGTCTATGGTCGTGACAAATCGTCTCCTTCCAACTTTTGGTAAGTTGGAGGCTACTCTCTTACCAGCAAATTGTCCAAAAGGTTATGCTTCGGGTACATTAGGGATATCTCTAACTAGTGGGGGAAAATTGGATTGTTCTGCTTACCATGCAGCTATGACTGATCAATTAAATGAGTGGTCCTTTCCAGAATCAATCACTTCTTTTTCGTTTTCTCCCTCTTGTAGAGGGTCTACTTTAACCATACGTTATAAAGACATTCCTGCTGGGTACCGTCCTTTTATCAATGCTTTGTTTACCCCAAAATCTATGAAGAAAGGTTCCGAAATGGTTATGAAGATGACCAATAAATTCCGTTGTGTTGGTTCACTATTTACCTCGGATAAGTCTCAGACAGTTACATGGCTGACTTATTCAAATACAGACGTACTGTCTAATGGTAACGCTGTCGTTGTTCACACAGAAACTTGGACTGGAACAACTACATTAGTTACTACCCTCCCATATAAAACCAATCCTGGTAATACGAAAACAATTCAAGTCAACGTACCCATTCCGACCACAACTATTACCTCGACATGGACTAATTCTATAACAAGTACTACATCGGTAGGTGCTACAATAGGACAAACAGCAACAGTGATAGTGGAAGTTCCAATTCCTGTCACCACAATTGTCTCGACATGGGATAGGAGTAGCACTTCGACTACAACCTTGCCTTTTACTCTGGGTGGAACTAAGACTGTGGTCATAGAAGTTCCAACTCCAGCCACTACACTTATCTCTACTTGGGATAGAAGTGACACTTCATCGACAACCTTGCCTTTTACTATGGGTGGAACTAAGACTGTGGTCATAGAAGTTCCAACTCCAGTGACCACTATGACTTCGACAGGTGACTTTAATGAGACTACTACCACTACTCTTCCTTTCGTTGCTGGTGAAACTAAGACTGTTGTCGTAGAAGTTCCAACTCCGCTTACTACTTTGACTTCGACTGGTGACTTCAATGAGACTACTACCACCACTCTTCCTTTCGTTCCTGGTAATACGAAAACGGTTGTGATAGAAGTTCCAACTCCGCTTAAGACTTTGACTTCGACAGGTGACTTCAATGAGACTACTACCACCACTCTTCCTTTCATTCCAGGTGAAACTAAGACTGTTGTCGTAGAAGTTCCAACTCCACTTAAGACTTTGACTTCAACTGGTGACTTCAATGAGACTACTACCACCACTCTTCCTTTCATTCCAGGTGAAACTAAGACTGTTGTCGTAGAAGTTCCAACTCCACTTAAGACTTTGACTTCAACTGGTGATTTCAATGAGACTACTACCACCACTCTTCCTTTCGTTCCTGGTAATACGAAAACGGTTGTGATAGAAGTTCCAACTCCGCTTAAGACTTTGACTTCGACAGGTGACTTCAATGAGACTACTACCACCACTCTTCCTTTCATTCCAGGTGAAACTAAGACTGTTGTCGTAGAAGTTCCAACTCCACTTAAGACTTTGACTTCGACAGGTGACTTCAATGAGACTACCACCACCACTCTTCCTTTCATTCCAGGTGAAATCAAGACAGTGGTGGTGGAGGTTCCAACTCCAGTAATTACTTTAACTTCGACTGGCGACTTCAACCAGTCCACGACTGCTACCCTTCCTTTTATTCCTGGTGACACCAAGACTGTTGTTGTGGAAGTTCCAACACCAACAAGTTCTATGGATACCTCTTCAGAGTATTCATCCACGTTTTCGTCCGGTTTATTGTCTTCTGATGACTATTTGTCAGCATCGGTGGCACCTTCATCGTCTGAATTATCGTACACTGAATCCTATCCATTGTCGTCTGAGGTCTTTACAACTTCGTCTGAAACATTATCTTCTGATTATTCTTCTTCATCTTATCAATTTTCATATGGTTCATCTCTCTCTGAACCAATATCTGAATCGCCATCCTCAGCATCCCAGTCTAACACACCATCGTCGTCCGATACACCTTTCTGGTCGGATTCTTTATCTTCGATTTTGGCGTCATCCTTCAGTGAGTCTTCATCCTATTCGTTTCATACTATTGATCCAATTTCACGGTCCACCCCAGTTCAAACTGTGTCGAGTACTACTGGTACCAGTCTTGCGTCCTCTATCAGGCCACCATACACAAACTCATCAATTGCTGTACCCAGTTCGCTTATTCAAAGTCAAACTTCGTCCGTTACCACTAACAGTGACGGTGAATTGTACACCACCACTTTCGAATCTACTGCTTCTGATGGTTCTGTTGTTACTCAAACTGGTGAAGTCTTAGTTACCACTAACAGTGATGGTGAATTGTACACCACGACCTCCATCATCAATCCATCTGGATTCACCGAGTACGCTGCCACTTTCGAATCTACTGCTTCGGACGGTTCTGTTGTTACTCAAACTGGTGAAGTCTTAGTTACCACTAACAGTGATGGTGAATTGTACACCACAACTTCCATCATCAATCCATCTGGATCTTCATTCACCGAGTACACTGCCACTTTCGAATCTACTGCTTCGGACGGTTCTGTTGTTACTCAAACTGGTGAAGTGTTAGTTACCACTAACAGCGATGGTGAATTGTACACCACGACCTCCATCATCAATCCATCTGGATTCACCGAGTACGCTGCCACTTTCGAATCTACTGCTTCGGACGGTTCTGTTGTTACTCAAACTGGTGAAGTCTTAGTTACCACTAACAGTGATGGTGAATTGTACACCACAACTTCCATCATCAATCCATCTGGATCTTCATTCACCGAGTACACTGCCACTTTCGAATCTACTGCTTCGGACGGTTCTGTTGTTACTCAAACTGGTGAAGTGTTAGTTACCACTAACAGCGATGGTGAATTGTACACCACGACCTCCATCATCAATCCATCTGGATTCACCGAGTACGCTGCCACTTTCGAATCTACTGCTTCGGACGGTTCTGTTGTTACTCAAACTGGTGAAGTCTTAGTTACCACTAACAGTGATGGTGAATTGTACACCACAACTTCCATCATCAATCCATCTGGATTCACCGAGTACGCTGCCACTTTCGAATCTACTGCTTCGGACGGTTCTGTTGTTACTCAAACTGGTGATGTCTTGGTTACCACTAACAGTGACGGTGAATTGTACACCACGACCTCCATCATCAATCCATCTGGATCTTCATTCACCGGGTACACTGCCACTTTCGAATCTACTGCTTCTGATGGTTCTGTTGTTACTCAAACTGGTGAAGTCTTAGTTACCACTAACAGTGATGGTGAATTGTACACCACAACTTCCATCATCAATCCATCTGGATCTTCATCGAGTGCATTCACCAAGTACACCGCCACTTTCGAATCAACTGCTTCTGATGGTTCTGTTGTTACTCAAACCGGTGCTGTCTTGGTTACCACTAATAGTGACGGTGATTTGTATACCACTACGTCTGACATTATTGGTTCTTCATCGAGTGATACCGTCTCTGTTGCTTCACCATCCAGTCCAACTTCGTCTGGCCCAGCTTCGTCTAGTCCAGCTTCATCGAATTCAGCTTCGTCCAGACCAGCTTCGTCCGGCGCGTCGTCCTCTGGCGGTGCTATTGGTACCCCAATTAGTAATATTGCTATTCCAACAGGGTTTGAACTCATTTCCAATATTACTGTACATTCGAACAGAACAGGAGGTGATGATTTTTCCAGAGACGACATCTTTACCATTGTTGTCACCATTGATGATGCCGAGTCGATTCCTGCTGGAACCGTTACTCAATTTACCATTCCTAAAGTGTTTTATGGTTTCTTACCTTCGTTCCCTCTTAACTCTGTTACCGGTGAACCAGTTGGAACTGTCACAGGTGATGCGTCAACTAATGTCTTCACAGTCACCTTCAATGATGAATATGGACCTAGACATACTAACATTGACGGATCTTTCACGTTCAATGCCTTATTGAGATCTATTGCTAATGACAATGTCAACAAACGTGACAATTTACACTCAGTGCAAAAGCGTGCTGATCAATACTTAGATATTACATCCATTCGTGTTTGGCCATTCGTATTCACCGCTCCTGGTAAGAGGTTCACATCCATTTTGCGATTCAGCGGAAAATTAGGTGGTGGTAGTCAAGAAATTGGATTGGGTGATGTTAATGTTATTACTGGCGATTTAATCCCTATCTCATCCTCTACTACAGGCACAGGATCAGGCAGTGGATCAGGCTCTGGATCATCAGGCTCTGGATTATCAGGTAATGGATCAGGCTCTGGATCATCAGGCTCTGGATCAGGTAATGGATCAGGCTCTGGATCAGGCTCTGGATCATCAGGTAATGGATCAGGCAATGGCTCAGGTAATGGATCAGGCAATGGCTCTGGTAGTGGATCAGGTACTGTTATTCAAGGCCATACAACTCTTATAACCATAACTTCTTGTTCCAAGGGAGTATGCACTGCTAAAGAGTCTTCAGGTATTGTAACTGTTGTCACATCAACTGTTGATGGCACGGAAACCGTGTACACCACCTATTGTCCAATATCTTCCACAGAAGAATCTACTCCAACTTCTGGTGCTAGTTTTGGATCTTCCGGCTCTAACTCTGGACCAGGCTCTTCTGGTTCCGGATCAGAAGTAGGATCTTCTGGCTCTGGCTCTTCTGGCTCTGGCTCTTCTGGCTCTGGCTCTTCTGGCTCTGGCTCTTCTGGCTCTGGCTCTTCTGGCTCTGGCTCTGGCTCCGAGTCTGGATCTTCAGGTTCCGGTTCTGGCTCTTCTGGCTCTGGCTCTGGCTCTGAGTCTGGATCTTCAGGTTCCGGTTCCACCACAGTTGCTGGATCTTCAAGTTCTTCTGGACTGTCAGTTCTGAGTATTGGATCAGCTTATGAAGGAGCTGCCTCTTCATTATCGGTATCCGTTGTTCTGATTTTTGTATCTTTAGTTTCCATGTTTGTCATGCTTTAAATGACCACATGAAAATGTTGAATATCCTTTCAGTTCTCCCTGCAATTTATTAATATTAATTTTCGGTTACAAACATGTTTATAAACATTTTTATTTGGCTTTCCACACTTATATTCTTCTTCATGAAATCTTTCCTTCTTCGATGGATAAAAACCTCAATAAATAATTTCTAAATAAGTAT